>DVQH01000450.1:0-23981 GCA_018231625.1 Papilio phestus
TTTTTTTACTAGCGATAATTACCTGTTACAAATAAAAGTAAAATTTTTATACTAATTACTGAATTAGTTAAAGTGTGACTTTTCGAAAGAAAGGGCATGACAACGTGATAATAAAAATAATAAAAAGAAAGAAGCTCAAATCGGTTAAAAACTAAATAAAGAAAAGTGAATCGACGAGATTAACGGCGAGAAGCCAGTGGTGCTCTCGGTTTCCAGGGGCAACTGTCTCATGCCATTCACATTGCCGGTAGGAGAATCAATCTTAAAATAGCGTCGCTTGCCAAACCTTACAGCCACACCAAGTGTATGGCATCATCATCATAGCAAAGCTCAGTGCCAACGCGCACTGTCGGGCGTCAAGACGGAGTGGAACCTAGCTGAGTAGTACCAGGCTGCAACAGTGGTGCAAATGACAGAAAACATGGTTGAGATGTGAGAAATAGCCACCAATGGTGCGATCGCTTCCCACCAATACTACCCGATTGTGATTGGTGGTATGCGCGCCTTGCCCCAATTGGGCTATTGCCACCCAAACCATATCGCTAACAAGATACGATTCATTGGCCGGCAGCGCAAGCTGTGCTGTTGGGCCAACATGGCTTAGATTCTTCTTAATGGCAGCTTAGCAGAGAAACGAGCATGCCATACGAGCGAGGTTTATGTAGATGTAATTAACGAACCAAACTGGTTTGCCTCCACTGGCCACGACGCGCCAAGGTTCGAGCGAGCGCGCAGCACTTGAGTGAGACTGGCGTGCGCTTCTCCCGGAGCATTCTACACCAAATGCCACCGCAATAGAGCATGCCGCGAGGAGGCAAGTTTCGAAGCAGACAGGTACACTGACCCTCCCTACTGACGAGTAATACTTTGTGTACGAGCTAAGTCTGACATGACAACTCGCGCTGATATCATTCAAGCACTGATCCACTCTGCTAGATCACACTATCTCGATTCACTTCTCACCACTTTGTTCTACATATTCGACCAATCAATTAATAATAATCAGGTGTGCACCTCAGTCTTGTTAGTTGCCGCAATCCTCCAAAACGCGAGCAAAGTCATGACTAAGTCTATCATAAATCAATACAGATAAGCGCAACCAAGAGAACTGCTAAAGAGCAAATTATCACTTGGCTAGTGTCGAGCACGCATCCACACGGACAGTATGAGCTGAGCAACAATACAAGCGTGCACTTAGCCACAATCAGTATTAGTGAAAGGCGCGATAAAAAATTATGTTTATTGGCAAAAAATAAAGTATGTTACAAGCCAAGTTGCAAGACAATCTAAGCGATTCTGGAGTGGCAAAGTGACAAGGATCGAGCTAGACCACGAGATGCCAAGGGTAGTGGGCGTTGCAGAGCGCCACCCAGCAGGAAGCACACACAGCGAACGGTTGGCTAGTTTTTGTAAAAAAGAACTAAACTTAAACCAAAATAGACTATATTTTCGAAAAAATCTAAAATCAACCAAGTTTGAACTAATATTTAAGTCAGTTTAAAAATCACTTGCCAGTTTTGGTCGAAATTTACCACTTTTCGCTGTGTGCAGTGCTTGTCACCACCAATGCATGCACATGCGCACTCTCCTCACTGCCAATTAGTTGCATGGTACCTGGAACAGTCACTCTCATCCCCAATAATGCTGCTGTCACCAAACCTAACATAGCATACAAACAATACGTCTACCACTTCAAAATGATGCACAATTCAACAAGACAATGTGAAATAATAATACAAACAATAATTTGGATAAAATTTGTTGTAATAAATTTTAAAAAATTAAGTGAATATTTACAATTATCACGTCATGTTGCTAAGAATCAAAATGTATAAAAATCTAAATACTTAGAAATATTAAAGTTTTCAAAACAGCTTTGAATTTTTATATTTTTTTAATTGGCTTGTGTCTATAAGTTATGAGTCGTTTAAATCGTAAGCAAATTATCACTCTTATAAATATGAAGTAATCACATACAAAAAGGAGAGTGGCAAGTTTAAAACTATATTTCAAATAAAACCCAAGATTTACTGTTTACAATGTCAAATCAAAAAATAATTTATATATATATGTTACGATCATTTAAGCACATTTTCTTTTTCCTCAAAGGTTAAGATAAGGTGTAGATTCAAGCTTTACTCATTGAAATTAGACAAAAGTGAATCAGAGAGAAATCGTTTTTGATTTATGCATTGCCAAAACTACACTGATTATAATAATTTGATGAAAAATGAAGCAAGTAAAACATGAAGTACCACTATCTAATAACCACTATCTAGTAACTATGATGGCATTGAAAAGTGTTAAGAAATATATTGTAAATTATTATATTATAAATATATTTTGACTAAGTTCTGGTTAAGTTAGATTAGTTGGATAATGTTTTTTTCGAAAAGTTAATATAGTAGGATGTAGTTTTAATATTCAATTATAAGCTTCTTTTTGACAATTTTTTTTCAAAAATACCCTAAAATATATAAACACACAGGCGATTGTTTTGCATCATAAACCTTTAACAATATATATTTTTGAGCTATATTGCCAATAAATTCAAATTAGTTAATATAAACAAATTCTCACTTTATATATACGTAATTAAATTCTATTGTTGTGTCCATACAAATTATGAATATACCCTCGAGTGAGAGTAATTTGAAAAGTTGTCCTAACAAATTATAACAATTCTTAAGTTACTAACAGAATAAGATGAATATCAAATAAGAGAATAGCGAGATATATAATCCAAAAAAACTAATGTGAATCATATAAGTTAGCCCCAAGAAACACTTACCGCTAGTAGATTGATAAAGGACGTTAATTATAGAAGGGTTGGTTATCATATCTTAAGAGGAGAGAAGAAAAGTTGAAAAGCCAAAAGACAATGGCGAGTATGAAGAGGTTTGACATGGAGGGAAAGCCATTTGTGACAATGGTCAGGTCAGCTAGGGTAGTAGAAGACGATACAAGGTGGTACAGTGGACGAGCACACGCAGTGAGGTACCGAGCGCGCGCCTCCAAAGGCCAAGCCAGTCACACTCTCTCACTCACAGCAACTGCACCGAGTGAGCCGAGTGCTCGGTGGGGCCAGCCAGTCGGCCCGCTCCTACCGAGCACACCATACACACACCATACTCTCCATACTCACCATTCTCACCCACCAGCTAAGCCGATGGCAGCACTCACTCACTCACTCACCCACTGCGCATGCCTCACTCTAACATTCTATGGAGCCAGTGAAACATTGTCGAGTGTATTGTTGTGCAGTGCAGAGCAGAGCTACTACCATTGGGGTTGTGGCACAACAATATCCACTGTGCCGCTCTGGCTTGCAAACCGACACTGCCCGAGCCTGACCCCAGCTCACTTAGAAAAATGATTTCAGTACACACTGAAAAAAACTGTAATTTTTTCAGTGTGTACTGAAAATGAGGGCCAATTCGGACAGTAGATACTGAAAAAATTACAGTTTTTCACTGTATACTGAAACCATTTTTCTGAGTGCTACAACGGACCTTACCTCACTCACTCGAGTTTGGGCCACCACTCGGCCTTTCTCATCTCGTCTCATTGGTTCGCTTCGATCTCTTTGAGCTTAGTTATCCAAGCTATACTTTGGTACTAATGCACACACATACACACGTATTTATACAATTTTTTAAAATTGTCAATATAGAGTGATAAATCGAGTGGCTTAAATGTGTAGATTTTGCAGTAGGAAAGTGTAGTAAGATGTGAGGAAAGCAGTGCGATGGGCTCTGGATCGGGGTGCGCTATGGAAATGTGGTTTGAACCAGGGAGGGCGGGGGTGAAGTTACACCTCGACACGCTCTTCGCTATAACTACTAAAAGCAGTGCTCTAGTGCTTTAGCGTGTACTTTTGCGCTCTTTAACACGTAATCTTAGATTCCGGAGCTTGCAACATTCAAAACTCCCTTGCATTTTGGGTTGAGTCTTCTTTTTGATGTTGGTGATACCAGTACCGTCATGGCACAGTACGTTGATGTCATCCAAGCACACTAACTCAAGGCAACAAAAAACAGCGCGAAACGTAAAAAATGTTTACCATTTCGTGTAACAGCACGAGAGCGAGCCAAAAACAATTGCAATTTTTTATGTCAATCTGTTCGATTTCAGCTGTAAATCAATTACCAAACACTGGGAACTTAAACTAGCTTTCAATTCGATTCGATTTATATAAATCAACCGTTATACATAAAATGATGCTATGACCAGTTTACTACAGTCGACTTCTCCGTAAAGCTAGGTAGTTAAAATAGTGTCCACTCTCTAAAAGAGTCTAAATGTAAAATGACGACCACGTGACGAGGAAAGTTTACCCTACCTTTTGTAAAATGTATTTTATAGTCCACTGATTCTGTGTCTAATGGAATTTCATCGAACGAGGAGAAAATTGAACAAGATTGTGGATCAATGTTTGTAAAATTTTCAGATTTGTAGTCGCATCATTTTTCCTAGGTTTCAGATTGTTTTGTCATTTCTGTTCCGATGAGCTAGCCTCATCACCAAACTGGGCCGTATAAATTGTATTATTATCCTTATCCTTATTACTATACATCCACTTAATTTAGCCCGTTTGACTAATTTGACAGGTAATTGAATTGCTTCACTCTAGAGTATTGAATCCCTTAGGACACCGCCTCTTTGCAACGCCCGTCTAGTTGTAGATGCTCGGCACAAAGTTGGTCGCAATCGCGCACCATTCCGCACAACCTAATCCAAGTAGACTTTGACAAGTGATAAAAAGGGGAGGTGCCCAGCGAATGCATCAATTCAATTAAGCTCAATAATTAAGCTGATGCACCTCCTATTTATACCGCCAGTCGAGGTCTAGGAGATTGACACTAATAACAATCTCACAAACAAAGACATTCTTACATCTCTCTATTTCTAAACACCAGATGGCGAACTAGTACTTTTTTCTTCCAGAGCATTCTCGTCTTCTGATATTGAATGTACATTGTAGTGCACTTTTAAGCGTACTTTTCCCTTACATTGACTATACATTTATTTCGATTTAATATTAGGGGAGAAGATGCCATTCATGTTTCCTTCCAGAGATGATTTTCTCAGTACAGGTGAAAACTTCTTTGTTTTCTTCCATAGACTGTGGCGCCGCTCTGTGGCGAACTGGAGCTCTATTTAACTTTTACAGTGCTTTAGAACAATTGAACCTATTAAATCAATTCCGTCCTTGAATTTCCTTCAATTCTTGTCTTTACTTTCTGGATTCTTTTGAAAACCTTAGAACTACTTCAATGTGTATATATTTAAAAAAATATATTCTTTATTAGAATATCGAGAGAGAGAAAGAGAGAGAGAGAGAGGGTAGAAGCAAATCGCCTAGTGATACCCTTGATGATGGGTGATGTGAGTGGAGTAGTGCAGGGCAAGCAGCCGCCCCCGCTGAATAGTGCGCAGTGGTTGTGGTGACACTGGCCCGTTTCACACTAGTCGTGGTCTGTCACCCTGCCGTTGCCGAGCCTAGCGTAGACACTACTAGCGCTAGCTAGTCAGCTGTCCTGCAGAAGTATGGGGAATAGATAAGCAGTGGCAGCGGCAGGGGGACAGGCATAGTATGAAACGTGCCACTGTGGTGGAAGCATGCTAGCAGCTAGCACGTCGCACTGTGCGATCCCCCTAACTTAGGTAGGCGAGCACTGAGCATGCGCGTGTTTGTGTTTTGATACGCATTTGTCTTGGTGTGTCGTTGATGACTCGTATTGCTTGCCTTCCCTCTCTCTCTGCCCAGTTTGGTCCGCACTCGTGACCAAACTCTCACTTGTCTTCACCAAACTCCAAGATTTAACACTCAACTCTACGTTGTTATACTGCACACGCAATCATGGCTAACCAACCTTACAAAACTTTCAAGCAGCGTCGAACTTTTGGTAAATTTACTTTACTGTTTATTATTATCTATAGACATATGTTTTAATATTTGTTATTAAAATATATACACATGTTTTCAGCTCAGCGAAAACAGGATGCAGAAGACATCAGAAACTTGCATCCCAACCGGGTATTTAAAGTTAAGCTGTTAATTGAATTGACTAATTATTAGTATAATAACTATAGATTCCTGTGGTCATCGAGAGATTTCATAGTGAGAAGCAACTGCCAATCTTAGATAAAACCAAATTCTTAGTTCCCGACAGGATTCTTGTTGGTGATTTTTACAAGATCATTCGGTAATTTGGCTAGTTTGCTTTTCACTCCTGGTTACTACTATTCATTTCTTTAGACGCCGTCTCGAGTTGCATCCGCATCAAGCATTTTTTCTGCTAATCAACGGACGGTCGATTGCGGCACTATCCAGCACCATCGCGGAAGTGTATGAGCGAGAAAGGGTATTCATCTTCTTGCTTCTTTGTCTTTAACTTACCTATTTTTTAAGGACGAGGACGGCTTCTTGTACATAGTCTATGCTTCTCAAGAAGTTTTTGGTTGACTTACCGGTTCAAGTTTTACTTACTCTTAAATTTCTGTAAACTGATTGGAGTCATATGTAAAATAATTCAAAAAAATCGTGCAAACGCAAAATAAATACTTTATATGTGATGTATCAAAAAATGTTACTTATAATAAAAACACATACATACATATAATAAATAATAATAAATTAGTAGGGAGTCTTAAACTTTCCGTTGTTTCTTATTATTAGTTGCATTCCGACCATTGTAGGTCGTGGATTGTATTTTATCCTTCGAACGTTTCGTGGATTTTGTATTCAGTTTTTGCTTAAAATAATCTTGAACCGAAATATTCTGCTTGATTGTTCGAAAACTGGATTCTTCTAGCTCGTTGGTACAGTTTTTGGTTTTGAGATCACTGATGACCTTGGAGTTGGCATCATTTTCATTACACTTTGTGGTTGGAAAAATGCACAATAAATCTTCTTTAGATTTTGTGGATAAATTTTTAGCTTTGATAAATTTGCTGTAGCTTATAAATTGAAAAAACGTTAAAAGACAAATTTTAAACAAATTTATAGCAATACTTACTGCAATCTGTTACTAGTTTTGGTTTTATGTTCTAAGTTACTTTTACATTCTGATTTATTAGTTGAGTCAGAATTGTGGTGCTTAGCAAGGTCTTGCAAAATTTGCTCGTAAACCTGGTTTTCTTCAACCAAATTATTAGCACTTAGTTTGTAACCAAGTCCTTTACTGTCAAATTTGAAATTAGCTTTAATGTTTTCGGTAATTCCACTCTCAAGTTTGCCGAGGCCTTTGCCTTCCTTCCATCCCATGGATTCCAACAAGCGTTTTCCATATTTAGCTTTGTCTACAAATACAACAACCGCAATTAATTCTGTAACATTATGAAATAAAAACATTCATCTATATTCTCATACCATTAGCCCAAAGTAAACCTCGAGGGTTAGAGTAGATCACTTTCCTTCGACGTTCCGCAAGCATCTTGAAAGCGTGGTGAATAGCGTGGTGAGAGATGGCTAGGTGAAATGCAAAACACGTGTCGAGTACCACTCGATCTGACACATGCCGCCACCTGGTGTCATCTCGCTACCAACTTTTTATTTTAAATTGTACTTAGCCGATTGAGCGCGATTCATTTGTTTATTATATTTATATTTGTCAATCAATTCAATAATATTTTGAATTATTTTATTTATATTAATTAATAATAACAAAAAAAGTTAATATATAAAATATATTCTACTTATCGTGTTCATTCATTGAATGAAGTGTAGTTTGTTAAGAAATAGAATTCTGTACACCGAGAATGAAAATATAATAGAGACAAGTGAGAGATAAAGGCTCATGGTTGCAGTGTTAAGTTATTGCTGATGATCAAATGTGCGGCAATTTGAGTGGTGTTTAGTGCAAGCCAGGTTTTTGGCGTAAGGCAACAGCAGTCTGTTTAATCCCACACTTCCAAGCCATTTGTGGCTTGGTGAGAGTGTGATTAGCAGAATTGGTGTGTCGCATGTCGATATGTCGTGATGAAAACACTAGCATTTAGCAAACAGTGCATGATATATATAGCTGCCACAAATGAGAAACTTGTAGCCAGGTTTTGTATCACAGTTAAGTAGAGGAAGAGTTAGAGACAGCAGATGGCCTAGATGCAAGTTCGAATGTTGACGCCTTTCTCCGCTTGGCTCAACATGTCCATCTGAAGAGTGTGACCAAGTGTCATGTTGGATATACAACCAATAAATCCCTTGCTATAAAGGCTATTGGTTAGAAGTGTTGGATCTTCCAAACCTCCTAGAAAACAAAATCATAATTACAAGTGATAATTTATGCGGAAATAAATTACCGAGAAAAAGTGCACTTTTGACATTCAATTGCCGAGTTGAACCGTTGAGACTTGCTTGGAGCGCAGTGTCTTGGTCAACTCGTATTGAAAGTTGTTTTCCATAACGAGAAAAATTTACTTGGTGCCACTGACCGTCATCAATTCTAGTCAAATTAGCAGATATTCGATAACTGCCACTACCGAGATTGATATCCACTGTCAAATGACCTTCTTGTAAACCAATTGCCAAGTAGTCACCTCGAGTAGATGCACCAATCCAAAAAATCAAGCCATTTGAACTGATAAAATAAAGTTGACATAAGATGATTAGAGAACAATTCCTTCTTACCTAAAGGCTCGCATATTAAAACTAATGATTGTCTCAAAACCACCGATTGAATTAATAATTGTGTGATTGGTAAACTTGAGAAAACTGTTGCCATAAAACATAGGTAATGGTGCTGAAGATCCTATGTCTTGAAAAGAAGAATTTCAATCACTGTTAATTAAGAATAAGCTACATACCTCTTTGGCAGTGTGAGCCAATGTAGTTGGCGATACAGTGGCACTGGTAATGTTCCAGTAGAGGCTCACACAGTCCACTGTTCTCACATGGCTTCTGGTTGCAACTGTGCTCACAGTCTGCCACCCTGTTTCCAGATAACACATCTTCTTTCAAGGATAGAGAACGCCCATTGAGTACTACTCGCTGGATGCATCCATGAAAGAGCTGAGTAGATTGCACATTCTGGTGAGTGTCTTGCAGACTCGACACCCCGCCCACGAAGAGGTTGAGAGGCAGAGAGAGTTGGGTAAAAGCACCAAGAGAAGTGCCAATGGTCGCTGGTTGCTCATCCACCTTAAGAATGCCTTCGCGACCAGTGCGTGATGCATATATCGTATGCCATTTGTTTAGTTCAATTCTTTCAGGACTCCTGCCAAAGTCAATTTGCCAAAGTCAAGTCAAGTCAAAACCCTTAAATATCTTTACCTGATAATTGCAGCCCCCGAGCCAAGATCAAAGCGAAACTCGACATAGCCGTCAATTAAATTAAGAGATATGAAGTCACCAGTTCGATCCATGCGTTGCCCGTTGTACAAAAATAAACCGTTTGGTTCTGTTGGCTTGATGACCATCAAAAGTTCACTAAACATGACGCTTGTAGACCCGAAACCGAAAAATTGCAAGTATGATGAACCGTTGAATGAAGGTATTAAGAACTCAGTTTCTAAATATATATGTTTAATTTATAATGATATACTGACAGTTGTAACTTACCAATTTCACAAAATTCGCCAGTAAATCCTATTATATTAAAAATATATGTTTAGAATTTATTAAAATTAGGTTTGTTAGTAGTCCTACCAAGCAAGCAAATGCATTGTTTTTGATCATATTCAGTTGTAACACAATGGCCTCCATTGAGACAACTCACAGAGTTGCATGCATCAAAGTTGCATTGATCTGCAAAGTTGGTGATTAGCAAAAAGAATAAAATCCAAAATCTTACCAATATCGAAGCCATCAATAGGATCTGAATTGAAATCGTAGCTTCTATCGTTGATTTGCAACAAGCGAACACAGCCAACTAACCCTTTGTTAGTGTTCACCCTGTCGGCAATTTGTGATATGTTTGGCGAGCCACCAAGAAAGGTTTCCAAGTGAAAGGTAATTCGTGAGAATAAACCTTTAGAATGGCCAAATAGTTGTTTTCCTTGGTTAAGTTGCATCCAAGCATTGCGTCCATCACGATAGACGCGAACTGTGTTCCACGCGTTAAGTATTATTGGAAGATCGCTCCGAATAATGCCTTCTCCCATCCCACAATCAAATCTGTTAACAACCAGTTAAGTCAATTACTCTAGTTGTTATGCACATTTGCAATAAGCACCTGAACTCAATGAAACCCTGACTAATGACGATTGCAACAAAATCGCCTTCAAGACCAGGCTCTTGTCCACTGTAAAGCAAAACACCTTCGAAAACTTCCGGTTTAAATTCGAGGATGATCTGAAGAGAGCGATGTGCGTTGCGCAGTGTAGGTAACGCCAGGTAAGAGGTACCAGAAAAACGAGGTCTTTTCACTTCGAGTACTGTAAAACACATCAATCAGTAGTATCGTTTGGTAAGGGAGAGAGAGAGAAACTGACTTTTCTCACAAAACTGTCCACCACGACCAAGAGGACACCGGCAACGAACTGGATGTTCCTGGTGCAACTCGCTCTCAATGCAAATTCCACCAGCTTCACACTCAATATCGCTACAAGAGTACAAATTCTGCTGATTGGCAATTCGAGATGATAATGATAACTCTTCCACCATGTGAGATGTTTGATCATTGTTTGTTGTGTTTGGAATAAAGTTTGGCTTCATTTCAGTACCATTAGTTAAACCTGCAAAAAAAACGTTAGCTGTGGACAAACCAAGACAAATTACAAACTTGTACATGAGTAGCCGTTGAGGTCCAGATGATAACCTTGATGGCAAGCACATTCGAATGTTCCATCGTGCAAATCAAAACAAAGTTGCTGGCAAGGACTCGATTTTCGGCATTCGCCTAAGACCAAGTTTACCAATGATTGAAATCATTATCTAATAAAATTATTTACCTTGAAATGCTGCTTCGAATAGCAACTCGGACTGGACATGGCCCGTGAGAAGAAAAACAAACAGTAAGTTGATGAGTAAGAAATATCGACATTCGAGTAGTATAAGGCCATGGTAAAGAGGCTGGCGATCCATGTTGGTTGCCATTTGAGAGCAGTTGATGCAATAGCATTGGATCGAGCACCTGGTCTAGCTTTTGGCCTCTTCCCCTCGGGCTGTGTTGGTCGAGGAGAGTGGCGGTCAGCAGAAAAGTTGCCTTGCGAGAAGGGTGCGTGTCGGTGGGTGAGCCAGTGGAGCAAGCCACCCAGACTGTGCAAGTGGAACGAGCACTCTTCTATATAGATAGATGCCAGACCCCAGAGTACAGATCTGTCGACCCTCCACTCTAGCTTGCCACTCGAGCCAATCAAGCCGATACATGGCGCACTCGGTTCCCTCTCCACCCACTAATTAATCGAATTACCAAAGGTTTTGCCCCACCGACCGTTCCATTTGGCAAATTGGCCCAACCACTAAGCGACAGCATTGGTTGCTATCAACAATCCATGCTCAACACCATTCATTTCATTCACTCTTTCCCTCTCTCTTTCTCTCACTCCAATCGCGTGCCTAGCCAACATACAGCACACTTTGCAGTTTTATTATATTTATTGTTTAAAACAAATCTGATAATGAATATATGATGACATGAGCGATAACAGAAATGACAAATTAATGTAGATGTATATACAGAGCATGCCAAGGTTTGAAAATAGTGAAAGATAACGATAAGCGAGTCAAAATTAATAGAGTCCGAACAACCGTTGTGAAACCTGTATTTGCAGGCGACACGACAAGTAGAGTGCAGGGAAGTACTTGTCTCTTAGCAGCATTTGTACATTGCCCGAGATTGCCACCAAAATCACAAGACGATCAGAGCGGTTCAGCCTTTACCATATATATGTATTGATGATTGATACAATCACTCTGGATAAAAAGCCTCTTGACGTTGGGGTAATATGTTACCGAAATCTTAACGGTAATTCCAATCAAAGTCTTACTGTCTGCGACCGTTGGTCTTTGAAGGGAAAATCGTTGGTGTTGAATTTAAAGTGGCGTCGATCGTAGAATTTGGACAAGGCCGGACTGTACGGGTGATGGCATTTGAGGTGTAAGTAGTGCTGCTCGGGCTGACTAGTGGTGTTACCTGTTTATCAAACATAAAAGAGCTACATGAGAAAGTAGACTAGCAGGCGAGAAGCGAACAAAGCCAGTGAGAGCTAACGTCACCGCCTAGTGAGGTGTTGCGCCAGACGCGTTCGCTAAGACCGTTTGTTTAACTCCGCACCGGAGACGCTGCCATCACGTGTGAACGAGGTGAGAGTGAGGAGTCCATTTGGCCTCGACCAACGCTCCAAAGAGGCGGTGTCTAAACAGGCCATAAACTATTGCCTTTATCTATTATAAAGTACACACATATTGGAATCAAATTGACACGTAATATCTATTATTGCTGGTAAATATATTCTTTAAAGAACTATTTCCGAAATTCCTTAAACGACTCTTCACCGCTAGGAAGGCATTACTGAGCGTTACTGAGCAAACACCGCCTCTTTCGAGCCTAAGTCGAGGTCTAAACCCAATACCGATCCTTGGGCTAACGCGCTGTGACGACGACACTCTCAAAATGCAGTTTTCCTCTCAAAAAGACTCATAGCCAACCAAGAAGCACTGTTAACTATTTTTTGAAATTAAATTGGCGCGCAAACCTAGTGACCGGTGGCATGAGATAGCGCTCAGGCATGCTGCGGTGTAATCCGCTAGTAATTGACCGGTAGAATCAATGCCATCCACTTACCGCACTCTTCACAGACGTACATCTTGTTGCGTCTCTCCTTGTAACCATACTCGTGAGTAAGGCCATGCACTTTGAGTGTGTGCGATTCCAGTGAACATCGTTGTGTAAATGACTTGTCACAAAGACCACACCGATAAGGACGGACACCTGTGAGGGCGGACAAGTGAACGTGTTGAGTAAGGAAGTGCTTGCGTGTAATCTAGAAATGACCTACCGGTGTGTGTGCGTGTGTGACGTTTCAAGTCGAAAGTATCGTTAAATCCCTTGCCACAAAACGTACACAAATATCGTTTAACGTCAGAATGACATTTCAGGTGCCGGTTGAGTAGCCGTGCCAGTGTAAATCGCTTCCCGCAAATCGAGCATTTTAGTGGGTCATCTGAAGAAAACGATTTACTATGCTCAAACTTGAACTGCTGTTCACTTGAGCTCAGAAAAGGGTTCTTAACGCCATGTCCTCCATTGACAAATTCGAGTGTAGGTATCAGGTGCAAGGGAATGCCTAGAGCGGTGGTGGCCTAGTTAGCTAGAGCTAGCTTGTGTGATGCGTGATGCTTACCAAGTCGGTGGGCAATTGTTTGCACTGTGGGCAGGCTGGGAGGGGGCACGGCAATCGCCGCAGGGTAGAGGGAGGTGGCAGCGGTGGCCAGGGCATCCAGAGCACCTTCACTTTCACACTGGATGCTGAGAGCGGCCGTCGAGACAAGATGCGGCGCGGCCAATTTGGTTGCGTTCGTTGCGCGACTTGCGATAACGGACGCACGATGTGCTGCTAGAGAGACATGGGGGGAGAGGGGGGGTAGACAACCAAAGGAAACGTGCTTAATTGGAGGTATCGATGCAACAGTGTGGCGTGCACCACAGTTTAAATAAAAATATAAAAACGACTCGGCGCGAGCAAACCGGTTTGGCAGAAGCCTTTGACCATTTTCATGGCCAAGGCTCTGATGATCTTGCTTGATGGCGCGCGGAGGTGGGAGCGAGACAACAAAGAACACAATTGGCGAGCGTGTCTGGTGTTGCCGCCACATACCTGTTTCGAGGCTGCCGACTGTGCTGCTGATCTCGGTGTTTCGCGCCGCAAATGATGACCGATGCTGTTCACTCTTACCGCCGCCGATGGCCACCAAATTGAGCTTGGTCGAGCAGTCGATTGCGCCCTGACTGTTGACGCTGTGGACACTGCTCGGTGATGATGGTAAGTAAGAACTGGTCTGGTGATGTAGACCTGCGTGATTAGTCATGTCATTAGTCAGCGTCCAGGTGCGACAAGTGTCATCAACTGCCACCAACCTTTGACATCAAAATCACTTTCACTGGCTGAGTAGCTCAATGGAGATGACAGCGCCGAAAGTGGACTGTAGAAGGAAGGACTTTCACTCTTGTTCGAGATAGTGAGATCAACTGCGCTCATCTCATCTTCATTACTCGATTGAGTATTCTTGAGGTTCAGTACAGAGTCGGTGATTGCGGAGAAAGCTATTTGAGATGGCGGTCTGCTGCTAGGTACCTGGTATTGCTTGACACTCAAATTCTCGGCCACCAATTCATCTGGACTGGGAGGAGGTGTCACCGGGCACCAGACCGGAGTGGCCCTCTTACGCACTAGAAAAGCTTTGGGCATGGTTGCATTAAACTTGGTCAAACACTTGTTGCACAAGTCGCGAGCTGAGCAAGGTGGACACGAACCGCGCCAGTTGAGAGGCAGAGAGTGAATGAGAGAACTGGCTGCGCGAGCCGTGCACTTTCACTGTTAGTCAGATGGCCAGAGGGCCAGGAGACGGCGAACCAGTGCGGTAGCGCGCTTACACCTCGACTGCCACTTCAAGTAGGCACCGCCATCTCTTTGAATGGATGACACAATAGTCTGGAAAGTCCTCCTCTTTGCATTACCTGTCACAACCACTAGCCGTGCGCGTGCCAACGCCTGGCAGCTAAGCGCGGCATGCTCGCCACCAACTGCCCACCTCACATCGGTGAGCATCGCACTTGGCAAGGGTCTTCACCATCGAGAGCGAGAGTGGTGGAGTCAACTGCTCCCCCAACCGAGCTGTCGCAATTACCCCTTTCCCCGCTACAAGTTCATTCCATTTGCAATTCATTACGCTTTGAAATACAAGGCGACATCTATATAGAATTTTAGAATCTTGGAAAAACACCTCAAACACGAGCATAAGCGAATACAAACTTAAGGGGAGCCTGTTGTCAATTGACCACTTGTTAGATTTTTAGTGAATTTTGTTAAAGAATTGTCAAGACATTAGTTAATACTTATTATAAAACAAAAAACCATTTATATAAAGATTTTGGCGAGCCAGTTGCGCTTGCTAGGACCCCAACTCACACCGGTGCCATTTTGTCAATGTATCCTTTAAGACTCGCATGGAACACAAATGATCTAGCTTGCACGTAGCAGAGAAGTGGCGTTAGTTGTGGCTGTCCGAGTTGGTTTTGCAGCGAAAGTGCCAAGCTACTATACCAGTGGGTCACTAAACCCGCTTGACGATAATGATTGCGAACTACACCACTGCGCGCCCCGATGCTCCCCACACGCTTACACCAAACCTGCTCGACCGCTTCAGGCATCTTCCCATTATCTGTTCATTTGCTAGTCTCGCGTCGCTCTAGCACTCTCACTTTCGCCGTCTTGACCTTGATCGAGGGCTTTGTCTTAGGTAAGCAGCCTTCGACCAGTCTTGGCTCGGCACGAAACCACTGCGATTGATGTTCTCGAGGACGAACATTGGCCGCAAGTCGCGCCGTAGTAGCTCACCATCATATACGTCCTTCTACTCATTTGGTTTCGCCCAATTGGTCATTACCCACGTGTCTCAATTGGTCCCAGTTCCCACCGTTCTATGCATTTACAGCACATCTAGCTTTTCACAATCAACGTTTTGCAATCCAAAGCTAATATATATCAGAAGAAAAAGTAGACCAGCGATAACAATTCATTGCTAGTCTTTGAATAAACAATAAAATCTTCGACACCTAATTAACAATCTTTTTATACCAAAGATCAGATTCACTCGTTAGAGGCCATTAATGGTTTATTACTACTGGCTAGAGCATTATTTTTTATGAAATGTTTGTTTGTACCGTTTCGATATTTCAAATTGGACTTCGGACCTTTGTGGTTTGCAAAACTTTGAGTAGCGACATTTACTTCCGATAGGTAAACGTAGTAGAGTAGCGGTCAGTGGTATCAATTGACCATCTGTCTTAAGGAGCTCGAGCAAGTATATTCACCTGTGGGTCCCTTTCACTACTCTACCCTAGCCATATCGAAGCCATTCTAGTTTTGCTGCCCCTTGTGATAAAAGGAACGGTGTGTCGGTGACTGAGTGACCCAGTGGCACGGTACCACCCGAGTGACCACTGCGCTTGACCAAACAACCCCTCGCGGAACCCGCTTAACCGGGTCAAGCAGGTCGCTTTTAGGGCCACCACTTTTTTTCACTGTTCACCAGACCAAGCCCATCTGTTGCTATAGTAATGGTTACATAACAGCGTCTTGCTTTCTCGTGTTTGTCATTTGAACAAATCGATTCCTTCAAACTTCGAAGAGGCAATGAAACATTGAACAACGAGCATACTTGCAGATGTTTTCTTAGTGCCGAGATTGAGCTCACTGTATTGGCCAAGTCAGAATTGGCAGCAATTCTGGTGCATGCAATGCGTAATGACAGCGCCGCGCGGTGCCAGCTGCGAACCAGCGGACTTCGAGTCCGACCGACAATTGTCCCACGACAACTATAGTTGGTAGTACAAACCATCAATGGGCAACACCACCATGTGTGATGCCACTATACCCAATCTATCTCTAGGTTCACACCAGATCCCCTATTTGCGTCACGACGAGTGGGTCCGCTTGATGAACAGGTCGAGTACTCGTGTGCTACTGCACACTGATGGCTCGCACGCGAGACATATCTCTGAACACGGGTTTAGTAACAAAAATTTTTTTAAAAAGTTGCTTTCATTTTATTTCTACAGGTGTATAGAGAACCATGTTTTATTTCATCATTTTATGTACCAAAACGGTGAAAAATGGTGCAAAAATGATTTCAAATTTATGCCATTAATCCAATCGCGCACAAGTGTTTGTCTTCTTATGGCGCGCGCTTCGCGATGCTCGAACGCGCTGAGGGTGATTGTTCTCTTAACCTTCAAAAACTGTACGCTCCTTACCTCGACTGGTCTTATTACGGCGCGACTTGTTTTACGAGACTGAATGAGCGCTAGTGGCCAGTTGTTCAACCTGTGCCTTCTCAAGCGTTCACGGTGAGATGCCATGTCATTCAGCCATCGCGCTTGCTGCCACTTCTCTCCCCCCGTACATCCTCTATACCTGTTCTCACTGCTTTTTAGCTGTTGCTGATTGGAATTCTCTGCAATCACTTACACGGGTTCAACTTGCCGAGCTACTCTGAAATTTCCAGTTTTGTTGGCATTCTAAGACTTTCGGATCAGACTAGTCGAACTAGTGAATTTATCTGAATTACTGTCTTGCCAACAATCTCAGTGAATTTGATGCATAAATTACGATAATTGCGTTCTGATGGATGGTACCAGGAGTTCACTTGGTGTTGGTTCACTGTCTCCGACTGACTACCGCTGTTGTTGGCGTCGGGGACGCCTGGCCAGCTCTCCCCGCATGAAATGTCGTTCGCCACCAAGCTGGCAGTGAGGGCCGCTAATTGGATCGGCATCGCCGATGTCACTCCAAGCTTGTCACAGACCCTCGCCAATGCGCGCTTGGTCAGCCATGAGCAACCCTCAGCCTTCTCGCTTCTTCTTGGCCTCACTTCAATTACAATTATTTTGGTTGACTTATCTGACACATTACTCGGGTTTCTTCAGATTTGATCTCCAATATGCTCATCATTTAAGATAGTCAACCTGATATGTAATATTGCACTGTAACCCCTTCCCTGGTGGTTGAGACGCAACGGAGAATCGCTATGAACAATGCATGCAATTGCAAGTAATGTCTGCATCATGCATTTGCGTTGATTGAGAAACTTGGTGGCTGCAATGGAGAGACACTCATTGCTGGCGTTTCGTTGCTCTACGCCTCCACCTTGCCGCAGGAGTGTTGCCATTTGCGCTGCTCTCACTGCTTAGAAGACTGCTGTGCAGTTTGAGGGTTTTGTTACGAGGGGGTATTCTATAGTAACAAAACTCAAAACATCACCAATAGTTGTCTAACTGGCTAGACGGAGATGGCGGAGGACGGTATCGGAGAACGGTGTGTGCACTAAGATGCCACTACCCGACCAGACAATCACTCACCACAACAATACAGGTGGCAAGGGAGATTCTGATCGCTGCCAGGTGGCCACAAGCATCTCACGCTCACCGAACTTACCAATTCCCAAGTGCCAATAAATAAATCACAATTCGTAAATCTTCTGATATACTAAATGAGATAGAGATTTAATAAAATGCAGTACTAAGGATTCTAAAGTTTAACGCTTGCAAGAGGTTTATACCATTCAACCTAGTATGATTTGCGCGCTCACACTCACGTTGACGCAATCAAGTAAGGAATTGTGCTCGCCCATTGTGTTACTCATTTGGCGATTCTCTCTTGGGACACTGTGGTGGCAGTAGAAAGAATTAGCAGGCAAAGCTCGAGGAGAATTACCGGCATGCCATTATTGGCCACTACCAAATGGCATGCTGAGCGTGTCCAGTTCCCTTGGACCTGTTGCGCCCCATGCTGCACCACTCTCTACCAAATGTGTAGACTATAGCTATAGTGTGAGCGGCGCCGCAGGCTAACCAATTTGTTGAGACTTCTTCTAGTCCCCTGCAGCTGGTGGCACTTTCACTTTTCTTTTGCATGTTTGTTTCGTAGTGCCCAATGGATTGTGCACGCCTTCTCTTCCCGCTGCTTGGGGCACACTACAGAAGTCAAAACGGTGTTCTCTTAAATTTTTCACATAGCTTGTTGATTTTGCCAATCAACTTGTTGAAGGTCATTTCTTTTATTTCAAACTACATTGATTCCTAAATTCAGAATTAAAGGCACTTTAGGCAAGTGACATTAACTGCATGTTAAGGTATCGCCAAAGTTGTTAGTTGTATTTGTAAATCAAAAAGTGATAATCTCAGAAGGTGAGGATTGAGAAAGTGCTGCAAAGCTAGAAGAGCTGACAAGAAAGCCTTAGGCAAGAGTGGGAAAGCGGTCGGGGGCACATTTGGTAGGGTAGCAGGTCGCGTGCGCGCGTCCTCTCATTTGGCCTAGAAGAAAGTGGGTTAGCGGTGCGTGGTCACTGCCATCAGTGCCATGCCATTGTGGAGAGGGTGAACGGGTCGCGCCACCTCCACAGGCTCGACACATCCGCCCGTGAGCCCACACTACTTCGCACTACCCCACTCAGACTAAGCTCTTCCTTAACTCAGACCTACTTTCACTGATTGCCTACCTGGAACCCGTTGTAAGCTGAGAGTGGGTGTGAAAGGAAGAGTGTGAGCGGCGTCGGCAGACAAAGCTATCGGTGAGTTGCGTGATTGCCGCTCGACCTAAGGCAAGTGAACACTCAACAGTAGACTTGACAGTTAGGTCCTGAGTCACCCATTCTTACCCACTGCAGACGACAGTGAAAAGCCCTTTGCACCATTGGCTCTTGTCACACCTCACCGAGTTGTATGGGTGTGACAATAGCCAGACAACTCATTTCTCAGACTCAAACTCGTGCATTTTGTATACCTATTTTCACTTTAATATATACAACTATATATACACAATTTTTAATACTAGAAAATAAATATTCAACAAAAAATAAACTATATATGGGTTAGATAACAAAAAATAACAGGCGTAAATTGAAAGCTATAAAAGAACAAATTCTTCGGAGCGAATCACCTTTTGAACATTACCTCTCGAGTCGACAACTCGATATTGCATTTGTAGCAATTGATCTGGAGCGTTTGAGTGTGATTGCTGGTATTGATCACTTTCCCCTTCGCTCACCGTAAACAAAGGGTAGCTACCGATTTTGTATGCGTGTTCCAATAACTGATTGGTGCAAGTGACAAACTCCTCAAGTTGATCTTTTGACTTGAAATAAAATCCTACTGTACAACTAGGATCAATTGAGTGAATTGATATTTTCCGTGGACTATGACAGTGATATGACTCTAGTGAAAAATCATTTCGTGTCACATCAATATTTGGTTGACAATAGTGAGGGTCAATATACAGTAATTTGTCGTCTTGAAAACCAACAAAATAAAGTGAATGTCGAGGTTTTCCCCCAATGATTCCCAGGCACGATGGCATCGAGAGTAACTCTTTTAAGTATGATGCATAGGTGGGATTGAAGCGGTCACCTCCTAGTCGAAGTGGAATCAACACTATCACACTTCGCCATTGGCATCTTTGTTCTGCTCCTCCTTTCGTGCTCAGTTCGCTGGCTCCAACTGAGCATAGCTTGATTATCTCTTTCAGATATACTGTGGTGGTCAATCAATCAATTCTTCATTAACCAAACAAACAAATATGCAAAATAGCATTCAAATACCTGTGCAATCTTGAGCTACATAACAAGAGATGTCGTTCAACAATTTGTGATGCGTACAAACAGCATCGTCAAGCACGTGCCTATTGTCATGATATAGGTGATAAGATACGATAAGCACGATATGCGTAATACAACATTTTGACGACTGTGTCAATAACTTACTTGAGAATTAGTGAGATGGAAGCAGGACCAAACCAGTCACCTGGCTTTTTTCCAATTCTCTGTCCTGCACGAACTATTTCGTGAATTGAAAAAGGACTAGGAATCGGATTAGGATTGTCGGCAAACCACTTAATGATCATTCGATGGATCATATCATCTTTGTCTCCTTTCCACCTCCAATTGCGACCTAGAAAGTGAGTCAACAGTGCTTGGGCCAGGATCATTTGACCACTTCGTATCATGCATCCCCAGCCAGCATCACTCGTCAGATTGCTGTTCATTATTTGAGGAAATTCCTTGCGATAAGTCATCCAGATACGACTATAAAAGTCTTGCTTAAAATTTTCATACACATATGCGCTGCTCGGCTTTTTATCAGATAAGTTTACCGAATCAAACATCTTGATGTGATAAAACTGGCCTAAGAGGCATATTGGAGTGTCAAAGTTAAACTTTGTCCGAAATTTTTTCTGGAATTCTAAATAATATAAAAATATGAGATTAAAATTTGCTAAAAAGCACTAAGAACTTGGAAAACCTACCAAATTTAAAACTATTCCACACTGAATAGAACGATGGTTTTGTTTTATTCAATGACCCACTTTCTTCAGTAAAATCTGGACTCTCAGAAAATCGAGACATAGCCATATTTTGATCAACAAATCATCGTGTAAAAGCCAATTTAAATTGTTGTTCAATATTTAAATCAGACTAGTTTTAAACAATCCAAATAACATTAACTTTATGATGATTGAAATAATCCACAAACTGAGTTCAAAGCAAGAATAGTAGAGAATGGAAAAAGAAAATATGAAGCAATCAAGTAGAGCAAGATGCAGGTTGAGTGCACAAGATAGGTGCGTGAACAACGATAGACAACAAGAGTAGTGCTTCACTATCGATGGTGAGAGTCTATTGATTTCAATGAGCGTGTTGATTCAGTGAGTGTTGTCCTAGCCGAGTTGACCACTTAGGACATTGCCGGTGTGGCATCTTCTTCTCATCATGGGTCTTGGCTCAACCTCGGTGATTCAGGTCACCAACATTGCGCCCACTGTCACCAACGAGCAACTTCGCAATCTTTTCTCCTTCATTGGCACAATACGCGAGTTTATTGTTTATCCTTTGTAATTTTCCATTATGCATATTTTACTTGTTTATTAATATTAATCACTTGGCTATTCCTCGTAGGGATCAATCTCAACAAATATGTCGCGTAGGTTATGTAAAATTTCTGGACTCCATGTGTGTTCCAGTGGCTCAACACTTGACCAACACGGTGTTCATTGACAGAGCAATCTTAGTGAAGCCTGTCGCTGACGGTATGTTATATTTTCGTGTTTATAACATGATTTGTGATTTTTTTCATATATCAGGTAAAATACCGGACGAATCTTTAGCTTTAAAGTTGGCTAATGAAGGTCATTCTCAAAATAGCAGCAACAGTGGTGTAGTTAGTCAAGTAAGATATTTGGTGATTTTTGGATCCATTGTGGTAACTTTAAACATATATTTACAGGTTGCTACTGTGAACGGTGTTCAGTCAATCACCACAATAGATCCTCGTTTGAATGCACTTGGACTTCCTCAGTATCCACCTTTACCTGCTAATCTTGATCCATCAAAGATAGAAGAAATTCGGCGAACTATTACGGTTTCTAATATTGCTAAGTTGGTAAGTTTGAAATATTTCAATTTTGTTTGCGATATGAGCAAAACTAAAAAAATTAACATTTTATATTTAAATTAATTATTTTTGTTTTAGTCGTCACCTGAAGATTTGTTAGAATTTTTCAATCAATTTGGGGAAGTAAAATATCTTCGAATGACCTCAAGCGAAACAGACATTATTAAGTCTGCGTTAATTGAATTTACTGATCAATCTTCGGTTGCCAATGCTTTGCAGAACAGTGGAATTAACTTACATGGAAATCAATTAAAGTATGTTTGATTTATATTTTTTAAGTTAAGCATAATATATAATTATATTTCTATTGTCTTTACTACAGCATTTTGCATGCGACTACAAACATTTTAAAGCCTCAATACAAAAATGGTAATTATTTTGTTAAATGTGATGTGTTATTTATGATTTGTTGTACTTTAGAGGGTGAAAAACCTCCAGAACCGAGAGACTCGAAGAGGCGATCGCGTTCACGGTCCAAGTCTCACCGGCGAAGTCGATCGCCAGCACGCAAAACTCGACGTTCCCGATCTCCCCGAAGGTCAAAGGAGAGACGTCGATCTCCATCAGGTTCGAGGTCACCTCCTCGTCGAAGACGCTCTCGTTCTCCTCGAAGGCGATCCGTGGAACGAAAGCGTTCAAGATCTTACTCCAAAGAGAGCAGAAGCCGAGACCGGAGCCGACGGGATAGATCTCGAGATCGCTATCACCGAGATAGTGTGGAACGAAGACGCAGCTATGAACGTGACCGGGACAAGGATCGACGACGCGGTGAGCGCACCAAGGACCGTCGAAGTCGTGATCGTTCCAAGGAACGTGACCGAAAGAGAAGGGACCGCGATCGCAGTCGGGAGCGCGAATCCGACCGCAGAGATCGCCACCGAAGTCGCAAGGACAAGGACCGGCATCGGTCCAAATCACGCTCCATTTCTAAATCAAGATCCACTGCCGAGCGAAGAGATAAGGAAATAGAGACTCCGGTCAAAGATAAAGACTTAATCGACAATGGAGACACAGATAGAGCACTGGAGGCGGAAAGTTCAAGTGTGAAGAGTGGGCACAGTTCATCACAAAAATCTGCTAGCCCACAAGCATTTAGTCCCCAAGCACTCGAAAACTAAGGCTAGTGACAAAGATTACTCAGAGAATGAACAGCGTTATCTGTTTTAGCCATCTTTCCATTTGCATAGGTTGCGCCACATTTTATACCTAGTATTGTTAGTTTACTCTTTATTACTTTCTAATATAATTAAACATGCACTTTTGCTTTTGTGAAGACTTATATGTTAGGAAAGATACTTGGCAAGCTATCTCACTTTCCCACGATCGTTAGCCTTAATGACCGACATAACAAACATTAATTTTAATAATAAATTGCGGCTTTTAATGTCAAGTAATAGCCAAGGATGGGTGTATGATGCGCGCTGAAAGCTCGAATGTGATCACTATTGCTACTTGATCATGTTATGCTAAGAATCAAGAGGAAACTGTTTGTTACATTACTATATAAATGAGCATTGCTCTAAATGGCATTACTGGTAGCATTTTACAATCGTGTCGCGCACGCGATTGTCCTATGCCCAACGCGAGTTCGTCCGGCGGCCACCGTTGTTGGTCACCGATATGTGCAAGTAAGAATGAAATGTCAAAGTGCATTGTTTCCGGTATAAAAAATCCCGTTTTTATGGTGAAAATGAGTGCGCAAGGCAATAGTTGTCTTTTGTTTAGGGTTAGTTTTTTTTAATTTCTTACATTTTCACCTAATTAAGCTAAAGAATGATACGTGGATATCCTTCCACAAATCTTTTCGACGAGATAGAATGATATCACATATCATTCTTTAGCTTAATAAGGTGAAAATTAAAAAAAAACAAA
>DVQH01000451.1:0-23932 GCA_018231625.1 Papilio phestus
CTCTCTCTCTCTCTCTCTCTCTCTCTCTCTCTCTCTCTCTCTCTCTCTCACCATCCCGACTGTGATCAGCTCTATCACTGTATGTCGCCAACTCGAAGTGATCCACCCGAGGTGGAATGCGCATGCGTTGTTTCCATGTTTGAAAATGCCCGGACTTCAATCGATCGAAACATCACGATTGCATATCTAAGTCAATTGGTCAACCCTCTCGATTATGCAAATTGGCGGCGCACCATTGCGAGATGTATATCGAAATACAAAGCAAGTTCAAGTCTTCAAGGCTACTAAAGTACTTGTGTGTGTATGTGAATGCATAATCAGTGATTACTAATCAGTGATTAGTAATCACTCTGATATCATCACACTTACAAGATCACATTCGAACTACACGTAGCTGTCAATTTTGTGATAGGTTTTAATTTTATTTCTCTTAGTCTTTCAGATGGAATGTTGACTGGAAGTTTGGAAACTGCTGGGAAAATTTTACAAACGATACGAGTCATCAAATTGTGTATCGACAAGAAGTCACCATTAATGTATGGGCTAATTATCGTGCTTAGCGTTGAGTCGATCTGATGCCGTAGGCAACCACTCCATCTCTGGTTCCTTTGTTTCAAGAGTGCGCACAACACGCCACTCTATCAGGCACCCCAATCGAGATGGGCGTGAGATGTCCCCCTCTTTGAACCTACTCGATATCAACCTAGCATCTGATCGCGCCATCGCGTCTGGCACGATTCCTTGCCGCGGCATCCACTTGTTTTCAATTAGCCACTGTAAGCAGTCTTTCTCCTCTCTCTCCCCCTCTTACACACTTCCCCCTTGCTGCATCATGTTGTCTACCACGCGGTAATTGTGAACTGGAGCTCTGCTCTTATCACATGCCACAAGTGCACAGACTAAAATGCACGAAAATCATACCAGTTAGTCAGAAATGTTGAGGTAAATATGGTTCACAAGTTGGCTGATTATCCATCGCTCATCGCGCGCAAGAGTGAACTCGGGTAAAATCGATTTACCACGGCTTAACAAGGTGAAACATGTGCTAACCTAACGAGTGCCATTCTATTTTCAGATTTCGCTTTTCAACACAGTCACAGAAGCACTCATAAATTAGAGCTAAGTGTCAGAATTATCAGATGTCTGTTTTGCGATACAATCGATGACACTGGCATTGTGTTCAGTGCTAATCCTGGGCGGCTATCGGATTAGTGCTGTTATGAAATATATGTGGGGTGCTTTTGTTAGGCGCACTCCTGGTATGAATCATTGCCATTGCGATGCTTTCAATCTAGATTTATCTCAAGATTGAAAAGATGATGAAGGTGATGGGAATTTGAGTTGACTGGTGATTTAAATTCTAAGAGATAATAGCAAAACCGTAGGCAGGTTTGCGAGAAATAGATACCAGAGATTGCAAAATAGTTTTGAGCTATTTCTCAAAATTGTAACTTGTGAGCTAGTTAGTTTGAAGTGGTCAGTTCAAGCGAAAAATTGAATTCCGGTTAAAAAATCACCAAACAAAAAGGTTAAAAGTTGTAATTTAAAAAATGCTACTTTCCTGTTGTTTTGTTGATCAATGCTCTCAAAGTTCAAAATGGTTTCGGGTGGCAGTGCGCGCGCTTGCAAAATGTCACCTGTGTGCCACTATTGTGTGCACCACACGAGGCAATATTTAAAGGGACACTGAAGCGCGCGCGCACACACACACACGCACACTGAGAGTGGCCACCAAGGCATATTTGTGCTCTATTTTGGTTGACCAAGCAACCACACGAGACACATGAGGTCTATAATCATCGCCATCATCATGGTGAGTAATCGGCGCGCACGCGGCTGCGGACTTTGTCTTAATCTGCCGACCTGGTCCAATCCAGATCCTGACCCGTCGCGTTGTAGCTGCCAGTTTGACAAGCATAAAAGCTAATTTGATTAATACTTTTTTCGACTTGGTCGCTCGGAGTAATTGAAATCTATTCACATGTGGTGTCAAGTATTCAAGTGGCCACTGACCGGTGGTGGTGGCAATAGATTGCATAGTCGAACAATTTCACACCACACCAACTGACCACTCAATCGACTCGGTCAAGTGTCGCCGCCACCGGTAGAGCCACTTCCTAGCCCCTCACCACTCGGCTAGACCACTGGCCAATTAACATTAGGTGCTAATTGAGGTGGGAAAACTTAGGTGGCGTAATTGATGACACCGCAGCCACTAAAATAAATGTGCAACTCTATGAATTACACATCCTCATCAATTGATATCAAACACTACAATCTGTTGCCATCTAATTGCTACTTAAATATCGCAATCTAATTTGGTTCAACAAAATTTTGTGCTTGCAAATGTCAAGGCAATTCTCATGACACAAGTTAGTTAGGTGTGAAAATCTACCTTAAATTTTAAAATAGACACAGTTTGAGAATGTCTTGTACCTCATTAGTAGCATGCTCACTGAAGCAAATAAGTCAATTTGTATCGCATGTTTTCAGACAGAAGCTGTCTCTCTCATCAATGTTCATTTTTAGATTTGCACACGCGTGAATCTTAAAAGTGATTGAAAGGTGGTGAGATTTACTTTGCCAATGGTCACTTGTCATAGACTACTTGTCATAAAAACTGTTTGCATTGTGCGAGACCTCCCTTGCGAAAAGCGTCAAACATTGCTCCAGTTCACCGGTGTGATACTGACAAAACAAATCAATTGAGAAAAGTGAGCCACAATCCATCATCTTAGGTGTAAAGATGACTTTCCGAGAGTCTGAGAATCTGCGCGTCTTCACGCGCCTTTCTTCACTAAGTAAAGCTGTGAGCGGACTATAGTGGCGCGTCGGAAAGGTCGTGATCGATCGTATCTCGATTCACACGCTAGTTCACTGTCAATGTTGTTTGGGAAAGATTCACCTCGAACATTGAAGCAGAGACAACCTATTCTTAGTCAAACTAACTCTTGGTCGAATCGTGTTCGATCATCAACTCTACTACTCGCGCCAGCTTAGCATGCTTGGTGGTGATAGCTCTGTTGGCCATGAGAATGCCTCTCAAGCTTGAAACACGCCCAATGCTGGAAGCAATTAGCACTAGTAGAGGCTAAATTCATTAAAGATAAAAGAAAACGAGAGAGTAAGGAGAAATGAAAAAATAAGAAACAAAGCTATACGAGTATACTCGAGCGATTAGTTGGCACGATGATGGATTCAATTTAGAGCAGTGCAAGGGGAAGAACAAAGAAATGCTCAAGTGATGCCAACGTTCTCAGATTCTCCTCCTAAAGCTCTCACACTTCTCATCACTCGGAACACCTTCGAACAGTTATATATATCTGTGTGTGTACAATAGAAATTAACTTGTTCTGTACTAATTATCAAGTAGCTAAATTCTCCTCTTTAAGCTAGAAGTAAAGAGCTTTGGTCACTAAAGCTACAAGTAGCTCGAAGCACCTATAAGTGCTATTTCATCATCTTTCCTTCCTGGTACGATGAGACAGCAAATTAAGTTGACTATTAATAGCGCCATCAACAGCGATGATGATACACTTTCGATCGATCAGACAAAACAGTTATAAGTGACCCAAGCGCGTTTATGACGAGTTATCGCGGTAATAACCTGCTAGATCTTGACAATTGACATCGATTGATACTGATATTGTCGATATTTCGATTAAATCAAGTTCCGGTGGTTCAACTATTGCTGATAGAACACTTTGAAAAGATATAATACAACACGCAATAAATCTTCACACTGTATCTATAATCAGATTGCAACAGCAACATTTTTACAATGCAGATTTAATTTAATTCTAAACTATTTCCGGTAGTTTATTCTGATCTTTGTTTTGGACTCAGTTACACTAGTGAAAAGTATTCCGCGTTCCTTGCATTAAATCTTTTTGAAGCAATCAATTGAAGCCACTTACAATTCACGTCAAGAAAAAAGAGTCATCTGCGATGAGCTGTCATTAGCGCGACAGGTGTGATACTAGCGATTGGAGTGTCACTTCACTCCCTCCAATTTGTTTGAGCAGTGAGACATGGCACACCAAACTTATCGCAACCAGGTTATCGCTAGTATTTGCTCAATTGTTTGCCACCGATTGGAGAAAATAAATAGATGCAACTAGCACGAGTGGTGAACGCGTACCGAGTGTTGGAAGAAGTGGTCACCAGGTGAGAGACCACGCGCTTGCGCTTTGTTCCAAGTGGCCATCTGATCTCGGCATGATGACACTTGGCATCGTTGGCAGCTCTGTCTCGATGTCCAAGAGACACACAATCGCTGCCTAGGCAGAACAATAGGCGCGAAAGGAATGACAATTTCGCCTCTTTTGTATTGTCGCACCAACGGCGGAGGCACAGGCATCATCAATTTGCATGCCTAAGTGCTCGCGGCAACTCAATCCTGCCACTACACTGCTACAATTAGTAGATGTGACACGATCTGCCGCAAACCGTTGTCATATTTGTTGTCAACTCGCGCTCGCAGCGATTTCAAGGTGACCAGTAACCTGATTGTTCTGTAGGTCACGAAGATTCATCAAATAGCGCGTGTCACTATAGTGTATACAAGCAGCACGTTGTTCCACGTAACAAGGCGATAATGACATCGACCGGCAAATGAGACCCAATTTATCTCTACCTAGGATAAACCGACATTGACTTGTTCTCCTATTTCAGTTTCAGTGAAAATTAACAAACATGCCAGATTCAATCGATCAACTTTGGTAGAATCATTAACCTTGGGAATTTTATGCATGCTACATTGTGCAGAAATGTATTTGTCTTGGTATCGTCACAGCACACCAGTGGTGCGCTACTAAACCAACTTTCAAGGCGAGCTCACAATAGTTTTAATTCGCGACTCGAAAAAGCGTGAATGCCATCACTTTGCTATGGTTGTTGATTTGTAGTTTCTAGTCTAGGATGTTTAAACTCCGGTACAAGTTGGTAATTGTTTTAATTACAAAACCTTCTATTCATCTATTAATCCGAGAAGTTAATTTGAATCTAAGAACACATGTTTCTTACAAAGACCTTAAGGAACATCTGCACAAGGAGTGTGGTTATTAAAAGTTATGAACTCCCACCATTGCGACACATCGATGTAATGAGGTTTGCACATTTTGCACAGAATATGCTGGCTTTGTTTTGTCCAGAAGTAATTGGGTTGATTCCATCATAAGTGCTATAGTGATGTGAATATGGAGAGCAAGCGAGACGACATCAGCTGGCCAAGCAAGCGAGTGACAGGTAAGCAAAGTGCGAGACATTCACCGGCCTGTGTCTCACAATCCGCTTTATCAGTGGCGGCCATATTTATAAATATGTCTTACCAAACCTCGGACATGGCTCACTTTACAACTCGTTTCCTTTCGATTCTCTACGCTTACTATCTTCGTTTCTCATCGCAGCTCGTTTTGTTGTAAGCCAACCTTACTACAAATTGAAATTTATTTTAAGTGACCAAAAGGTGACCCAAGGTTAGGATGGACATTTTTTAGAAATCTTGGCTCATGACTATGATCAATCGCACTAGTGGCATTGTGTTGAGTTGGAAGCGTCAATGCGCTAATGACCTAACGTGTATATGAAGTAACACGCCACGGCAGCAATAGCAATCTGCGCCATTCAATGTCATCGATTCATCTTCATCTCCTAAAGGTGAGTGAGATCTTATTTGTAATACACCAACACACTGTCGGTTGGCATGGAGATTGAGAAAAAGAGTGAGAGAGGAAATACGTCAGTGGAAAAATATTTAAATCAAGCAAGCTGATTGAGAGTATAATAGATAGTTGTGTATTAATTGTAGTGCGTAGTAGCCAATGGTCATTCGATGGGAATAGTCCAAATGAATGAACTATCGAGTGGGCTAATTGAATCTTGTCTAATTACATTTTCACACTCACACATACAGTTCATTGAGATACAATGTTGAAATAATCAAGATTCCGTTACGTCACAGCACAGTTCGCCATACCAACCAAGCAATTCGGCATCCTGTTCCTGGTCAGCGATTTAACCACAGAAGTTTCTATTACTGGCACAAACCACCATGGGGACACTATCTTTATGGCTCACTACTCCAGTCATATTTGAATCTTATCTGGTGCATTATCAACTCTTGTGTTTTGCAGTCTGACGTTTTTAGTAGAATGGTCTAAAAGTGGTGTGTTTTAATGCTTCCCATTTACGTTTTGTTTCATTTTTAGATTAGAAAACAATAATGCATTAAAAATTCAAATTATTTTTAAATGTATCTAGACAAATATGATGAGATGAGTCACAACCATGAAGTTTAAAGATTAATAAAAAAAATAGGAAGTATACTTAACTCTTTTTTGACGTAGAGTATGATGACTTCATCTGAGACAATCTGATAAAAATATTTTTAAAAAACCAAAATTTATAGCTTTTTTCAGCTACTTTAATATAATTTATGACCGGGAAAACAGTTTAGTCTTATCCTCTTTACTAACTCTCACAAACACCCCATCTCTCACTTTAAAACTGTTGTTTATTATTACAATTTCACGCTAATAGCTGTGCATCGAGGCAATCCAAAACGCTATCCACGTTCATCCCCACCAGCGATCAATCATGCTAACATGAGTCGCAGATGTCTATGTCTACACTTTTTGCGTGACCCAATGCAAGTTTGCGCAAGCATTTGTTCACACTCCTGTGTTTAACCCACCAAGCCTCACTGTAACGCTTTGGCTTGATACTTTGCACATATTTAGTGCTTTAATTGAGTTGAATCCATCATTTGTTTCTATTTTTTGTATTGATACTTTGAACTTGATAATATCTGTAGAGACCAAGCTCGATCCAAACGATTCTCTTGTTGTTAGTAGGGAAAAAGTGAACGTGAGAGAAAGAGAGAGAGAGTGAGTGAGGGAGCCACTGGCGCCATAGCCACTGTTGGTAGCTAATCACATTGAGCGTAAGTAGAGCAGAACCCCCGCGCCCGAATGCCTGTTGTGCCCACAACTGTCCACCTCGATGGCTAGATACCGAGACACCGGGAGCTGAATCCACGTCAGGAATTAAGCAAAATAGATTTATTATCATTAGAGCACTCTCTTCCCTTCCTCTCCTTCTACATGTATTAAATTAAACTCCAAAAAAACTATAGAGAGCTGGACGAAACGAACGAAGGGATTCGGTGTGCCACTTGTCATTAACCTCATCTTCATTAATTCTATAGCCATGTTATTGTTGTTTTTGGGGGTTGCCTGAAGTGAAGCATTATTTCCGGTTTCAACTTGTCGTTGCAAAATGCTTTTGCATATAATCTCAGTGCTTCTCTGATGCTGTTTATTGGTCAAAGTTTTATGACTACCAAGTGCAATGAGAAACCGTGGTGACTGTTAATAATTCCCCAGATGTAGTATCCAACCAGAGAAAGTGGTAAAGAGAGGGGGATGAGAAGAATTTTCGAAGTTTAATAGATTTGGATAGCGTGCCGATCCGTGGTGAACAGTGAAGTCATGATTTGTGGTGGTTGCACTTCAATTAGAGCCAAGTGGAATGGGTGTCACGAATGTCATTACCGATTGATCTCACCACGCTCTCTTCTCTACCCGCTTCTCGTTTGCTGTCCTTCACAGGTGTGAAAGTGCATGTGTGGGATTTAAATTTAGCTCCCGCGTGTCACTTGGTGTCGATTGATACACATTGCGACATATATCTGACACGGTACTACTAATGGTGTGGCACCTAGTGCTGCTGCTTTGAGTGCACTCATGTCGTTGATTGCCCCCCAAGAATGTCAGAGTGATCTTTGCCGTGAAACCAAAAGTGAGTTCTAGTTGTCTAGATCACTGGTGCAGGTTTGCATTTTGAGTGGTCGTCGCGCAATGTCCATGCTCATCTTGTTTGTCAGTGAGAGATCGAAGAACCGAATCGAGAGTTAGACTCGCCCTCAAGTCAATCAAGCCTATCCAATCAGATCTACTCAACCTATTAACAACACTTGCTTTGACATCATAATTTTACAAAGTATGACTCCTCATATATAGAGTGAAACCAAGCCCAACAAAACAACTCGAATTACATTGCTAATTTGAGCTGAAACATCACATTTCAAGAATTATTTCAACATAAACGAGTAACGGAGTGCTATCATACAATAGAAGTTCTCTAATTACATGTATCATATTCAACGTTTTGAAATTTGAGCAAGATTTCGCAAAAACTTGCAGTAAAGACTAGCAACTTTTTGAGTAATATACACCATGCCAAAATACACATTAAGTTGACACAGGGTTAATGATTAACCCTTTCGCTCCCAAAGGCGCTATCGGGACGTATGTGTCCCGCTCATTCAATTAGCGATATAAGGCTTATCTGTTACTGATAATCTTTGGGATCGAATAGGTTTATATAATAATAATAGAATAGGTTATATGTTCAAAATTGAGCTGTTATGTAGCAAAAAAATTGTAATTACAAAATTTAGCAACATTTCCAAATAAATTGTAGAATATTCTTCAAACGATCCTATATAACTAGAAATATTATAGCATAAAGCAGCGGTAAAAGGTGGGACAAGTGGAATTAGGTTAAATCTAATTATAGCAAATTGGTACTGGTCAACTACTCGGTTGGTGTCTCGTATTTGATCAAACACTGTCTAGTCTGGTTTAATTACTGCAATACAGCTACTCCACCAGTACGGTAGAGGCTTGCTTTTGCTGTAACCTCCGATCGAAGTATCGATTTATAACAACTATCAGTTGCAACACATAAACTGTTAAGCGCATTTAACAATTTTTAAAATTCAAAATCCGTTGCTACTTTGTTGGAATTTATAATTAGGTCCTAGATCATTCAAACGTGATTCAGTCTCGATTTACTTTGAAAGAGTCTGATCTGTGCGTTATGAATGAGTGAAACAATCGGGGCCATAGAATGGCACAATGCTGGTCCACTGAAGGTGATACTGCTTGGACGGTGGTTTGTACGCCGGTTCCGGCATAATGAATAATTTGTGCAAAGTTATGACTAGCAGTAGCAGATCCCACGACGGCAAGCCGATTTGGGTCATCCAACTGACCCAGTGGGCGAGCACCCAAGGGGTACTGTGCTCACCAATCGACGAGTCCACCTGCAGTCAGGACAAATCTAATAATAAATTCTCAATTATCTTCCAAGCGAGCGCTTCTGCAGCACAAATGGCTGATAATGAGTCGAGGCGTGCAAGGGCTAATTCACTTGTGACCAGTGACGAGGGCGCCACTAGCAATGCAATACTAGTCAATCAGACTTGTTTTGCTATGCTTTGCGTTCATTATGTTCCCAAACACTTATTACACAGTGCTGAAAATGTGGAAGTTACTAGCCAAAAAAGTGTTACTGTGCATTACTATCAAATATATCTCATAAAATAGTTCAGTTGATTGGTTGCTCTTGTGAGTTGAATGAGTATTGAAATCCCAATTGGGTGATCGTAATTTACGATTCGTAAAGCAAGAAGTAATCAGACAAATCTAACCAAATTTTTAAAAAGGTGTCTTGCAATTGCAATAGTTTTGATCACAAATTAAGCTAGTTGTAACAAGTTTAATTAGTCGAATTTTATCCTTGGTGCTTCTCTTGATCATCACTTCCGGAAGTGAAGTAGTAGATAGCGAAGAAAGCGGTAGCACCAGCAAAAATGTAAGGGAGGTAGGGCGATAGATGTTGGGCCATGGTGCCCGGTTGGGGCATAGGTGCTGTTTCGCTTCCTCCAGTGTTCTCTGGTGCACTGTGTATCTTCTGGTTCTCTTGACTAGACAAATGACTTGGCTTCTTCTCCACCGAAGCTGTCTTTGCCGAAAGGATAAACTCCTTCTCAAACGTGCACTGCAACTTGTGCTCGTAGATCTTAGCATTGGTAAGGTCCTTCCAGTAACGTTCCGGCTTCGGTTGCTCCTTGCCCTCATCCACCTCGGGTCCATAGGCCGATTGAATGAGAAACTTGTGTCGAACAGTGGTGGTGAACGTAGCTTGCTCGGACTCTTTCACGTTGAGCGTGATGAAGATAGTAACGCTACTGTTGGCAGCGAGAAAGCCGTGCGTTGGCATCACCGAGTACATACGAGGCGCGGTGGTCTTCACTTTGAACGCCAACAAGCGATCCGTCTTGTTGGTCAAACGCAACTGTGACATGGATGGCTTGGTGTATGGGCCTAGTTGGTGAAGCACCCTTAGCACTCCTACAACATGCCAAATCTAGCCTACCTTTGAAGAGAAGCTCGGTATCGGGCTCGTAGAGCATCGGGTGATCATCCACATCTGACATGATGCTAGTGCCGATATGATCAGTGATCCCTCTTGGTTGTAGTGACAGGTAGCAAAACTTAACTCACACGCTATTTTGACAGGCTAAACAATGGATCTATAGCTCACTGCATTCACTTAAATACCAAGAGAATAACAAAGTTAAACCCAAACATATTAGTCGAATTTTTTTTAATGAAATAAAATTGGTACACACAAGCCAAATTAGATTTGGTCATCATTGAACGAGAAAAACATCGAAAGTGAACAAGGAAAAATATCTACACTGATCATCAAAGATAAAAAAAACTTCAAAATTCATCAAGCAGGAACAAGTCAAATGAGTAAAAGGGCACTGGAAAACATATGATCACAGGTCTTTTTGAATCTGTTGTCGGCTGACGTATATAAAAACAATGCTGACAATAGCTGAAACAAGAAATATGACATCGAACCACCTATGATAGAACTTAAACTGGAGGTCACCGAGAACCTCAGTAATAATAGCACGGTACTCGAGGGGCATATTCATGCGGATCAACAGAATTGTCGAAACAAAGTACATGCCCATCAGCTCAGCCAACGCCAGTACAACAATATTCGACGATTTTGAACTAGAAATGGCGTAGAAAAACTAAAACAACCATGTTAAATCGATTCAAATCAAAAGTTAGATTAGATACCTTAGTGAGATTTATCAAAAGCCCTCGAATCGAAGTAAGCACGATAACTCCAATGACCAGAAATGAGATTTGTTGCGACCAAAACTTGATGTCTACATCAAGACCAATGTAATCAACCAAGAACTGAAGAGTTCTAGTGATTGGATCCATCCGACCCACTCGGTCAAACACAATGTTGATGGTACACTAAAAACAACTTAGTTAACAGTTGATTCACAGTTAACAAAATACTATCTTATACCAAAACTATTTTATAGATGCAGTACATCGAGAAGAAGTAGCCAAGGTAGTTGAAGAACTGTCCCTTTAGAGTCCTTGATTGTTGGAAGCGTTCTTCCATCACTTTGAGATCGACATATTCGAGAAAAAGCTGACGAGACATTTCCTCGAGATGAGCACATTCCTTGCTCAACTGACTCACATTGGAGCCAGATGAGGCAAAGTTGCGAAGATATGACCAGAAGCCCGAGGAAACCGATTGATCCGAAGCGGCAGCCAACCTCTGATTGTGCAGTGCTTCAGCAATCTGCTTTTTCTTGATGACAATCTTCTCCCAAGTGAGCATCAACTTCTTTTCCACACTGACAATGTCGGCACGTGAGACCGAGGTGGTGAAGTAGGTCATCGAAGTGTACGGGTAGTTGACCGCGCCAAAACCCGACAGCATCGCGATAAACGTCACTCCAATAACACCCACTCGAGAGATGTGATGCTCGATAGATAGAATCCCGTGCTTGGGACTCAGAATTGGGAATGGGTTGCCAATTTGGCTAAACACGTAAACTAGGCAACACCAAACCACGAAGGTAAAAATCATGTTGGCACGCCTCGTTAAAGCGTAATTCGACATCAAATTTCGTATCAAGAAGAATGAGATCGAAAATGGTAAGGCAACTAACAGCATGAAGAGCATTAGATATATCGAAAGGTACCAGTGGAAGTAGCGAGAGCTATAACGAAGCAAATTACATAGTGAGAATCAACAGACTAAGAATTGAAGCAAAAGCAAACCTCGAAGCGAGAAATCCAACAATTTCAAAGATGATCAACTCAAACATTGAACACGATATTGACAAAGTAGCACAAAACAAGATTTGCACCCACCTGTGGTGAATCTAAAGCAAAACTCTTAGATGTAAATCATAAAACATAGCTTACATACCTCATAGTCTCGGAATATCTTCTTCACAAATAGGTACCAACCAAAAGCAAAAAATAACAACTGATCAAATAATTTTAATTTTATTAATACAGTTTACACAAAAAATTATCCATAACTAACCTGAGTAACTAAAACAATTAAAAAATCTTCAATATTTGCAGTAGCCATCTTTCTTTGCTCTCCTCTACAAGCTCTTGATATGTTGTCTACTCACTACATCGCACGTGAAATTGGCATTCTCAATTAACTTCCTGCTGAGGTGGGTTTAATTAATTCGTCGAAGCGACGATGCTTGATGGCGATGACTGACAATTTACAAAACTTTCAATGAAATCATGCCTCTATTAGGTCTCACACAAGCAACGCTTGTTACTTATTTCCAACCCAAAATGTGCAAGGTAGAAGAGATAAGAATTAAACACGTTTGCAAGTTAGTGCAATGTTTTGATAATAAAATATATAAAATAGAGAAGGGGAGATCTGTAGAGAAAGCAATGTGAAACACGTCAGCTGTGTATGGACATTTGTTTATATTCCACGTATTGAGCTAGTGTGAGTGGAAATAGGATTTCCCAAACCCACATGACTTTTCATGTTTAGAATTTTTTACATTTATTTTTTCGAATTTGTAAATAATGCACTAATTTTATATTTTCGCTTTTAAATTAAAAATTATATTGTAGAAGATAAAATTATTTGACACATAATGATATATTTATAACACATACAAACATTGTGCAAAAATGAATAGTTCAATTTTGCTTTTGGTTCGCGATGAAATCGCACTGGAAGGCCTTCAAGGCATCACCTTTGATACCCTTTGGATTCGCTTGGTAGACAGGTCACAATTTCACGCACTTCAACAACCCGACCAGATTCCAGTGTTCCGGGAGGAAGAGATTAAAAAGGCATCATTTCAAAACATTATATTCAAAATCACACAAAACGAGGCGAAGAAAGGTTTGGTTTTTATAGTTAAATTTAATCTCATAATTAATGTTTGTATTGGTTTTGACAGGGAATGTTCAATATTTTGAACTGCCAAATGAGCGACCACCACTTGTTATTTTTAATCGAAATGACTACTATATTGAAGACACGGGCACGTTGATTTATGACGAAAAAAACATTCCCGATGACATCTACTCGCCTATAGTTAATGTGCAAGTTGAAGGCGTCTATGGTTCATGTGCCGAGTATGAACTGCGACGAGATGTCACCAAATCTGTGATCAATCTAAAAGATTTCAAAAAATTCAAGTCACAATTTAAATGCGGTCAAATTGCAATTGTTGCCTCGCAAAGGATGCGAGCCATTTCGTTGTTTGGCAAGTTCACTTGGCAAGAGTATACAAAATTGAAACCCGAACAGTATTTGATGTTAGAGTCGATAGGAAGAAAACGATGGTACGGCGAGATCAACTTCGGTAAGGAAGCGCCCAAATTTAAAGACCAGAAAATCAATCGAACTTCTTATGCATACTATCGAATGAATCTTCAAGAACTGTCACTGATCAAAAGTTTTTCCGTGTCTATCTTTCATTTAAAACGGAAGCAGATCTCCGTTTCCAGCATACTCTACTTACCACGTTTTAAGCCATTGATTCTCAATCCTGTTGATTCGAGAGCACTGGAAATGGCAGACATTTACTACAAGGTGGGAAAGCGAAGTTTACAGTTCTGGGAGTTAAAACAACACGAATTATTCAAGGGCTACACCAACAAGAGATTTCGTGACTTTATTAGGAAATTTCCGTGCGTGTTTCAGATACACGAAGAAGAAGGCGAGGTGCGTCTCCATAACTATACTGTCGAGTTGCTCAAAACATTGGATCGACCCTTAACATACGATGATTTGTACGAAGAAACAGATTCTGTGACCATCGAGGATATAGAAAAGTACGGTGAAGAAGACGGGGAAACGTCGATCAAAGAGGAGGATCTTGATGAAAGCATGATTGTAGAACACGAGCCAGTGCACAATGTTACCAACATGGTGCCAGCTAAATTGAACCTTTTCAAGGTGCGCCAGTTAGGCCGTCATTTCGATACCATGTTAGAGAATCTGATACTTCAACTAGGAAGTGCTACTCGAGTACAGTTGGGCAGCCTATGTCGCATTCCGAATCACAATGTGAGGGTGGCTTTGCGCTACCTCAGTCTAACCGTGAAGCAACTGACCTCGGTTCCACTTCGCCAAGGTAGACAACGAACTTTTCATTTCCGTCCACTGTGCATCACCAAGTCTGAGGCAGTGACTCCATCAGGCAACGAGGTTCGAATCAAAATACTAGACAACTATCTCCAGGAGATTCAGTTCTCCGATAGCATTACACTGCTACGAGCTCGGGTGGCTCAACAGGAAATTAAAATAGGATACAAGATTGACCATAAGACAATACTCCGTTTGTTGAATGAGATGTATGACAGAAAACTGGTTCAACTCTACCACTACAGCGTTACCAGTGGACCTCACTTTCGAAATGCCATTTTTGTCATCTCTAATCAAGCAGAGCAAAAATGCTTTGCTTCTGACCTTGTGGAGCATCTTCTACTTCGTTTCAAGTTTTTATATTTTTATCAACTTCCAGTAAATTTCTCGACTCAATTTGAAGTTACATCTATGTTATGTGATGACGGAAAATTAAAAGTATTTACTAGCGAAATCAATGAGATGATCTCAAACTCGATTTTATCAAACACATTTATGATCGATGAGATGTACCCGACCTATTTGCCCTCGATGGCTAGACACTATGGTTTTCTCTCTTCCAAGATGGAACAACTGTTTGAGTTTTACCGATATCTGTTTTATCTTTTCATTGACACCGACGATTGTCCAATTAACGACTGGCGTCAGTTTGTGCCCAAGTTAACTCATATTATTAAAGGTATTGAATCACTTGGTTTGATTTGTTTAAATTATTTTGACAATTCGTTATTGCAGATCGCGAATGCCAACTGATAGATATTCTAATTTATATGCCAATATCTGTCTTTCGAAATATCGTCCCCATTCGTGTCAAAGTGCCAGGACTCGACCTACTTTTGCAAAAGCCAATAGAACGGCACCAAATGATCCACCAAGTGTCACCCGAGATTCGTCGTTATCTGTTTTACTCGCGCAAGGTGGTGTTTGATGTGTTCGAATTGGTTCGAATGTTGTCTTATCTCAAGTTGGTGACTATTATTGAAGCAAGCAACAATAACTTGTTGCGTAATCGCTTTCGTATCAACACTGAAGTGGAGATAGGTGAAAATCATTACTACTTCCGGACAGTGGCTGACTTTGACCAGTTTACGGGGGAATTGTACAACCATGCCTATGCAGCTAACGCCGATCAATGTCTTAATTGTCCTTTTGATCCACAACTCAAGATTCATAACATCTCCTTGTTTGCCATCCGACCTGGCCAAGCGCGGAAAAAGAGAAAGTTATCGAGTGAACCTGAACGACGAAGGAAACAAAATTTGAATGCAATAAAAAAGAAGAAAGTCAAAATGGAAATTTTGTCTAATAAAAACAAGGTATCGTCTCATTCGGCTAAGCCAACAAATATGAAAACAACACGAAGATTAAGAAATCCTTTTCGTCCAAAGTGGAGTCGAGAAGAAGATCATTTTTTGCTTAAGTGTCGTCTGGTCTCGTTGCTGTTGTGTCCCACCTCTCGGTACCAGTTGTGCATAGGGAATCTGGTTGTGTGCGAGCTTCTACAACAACACACTGGGCCTGTGTCTCACAACAAAACCCCCTCCTCATGTTCACGTAGACTACTTCTCCTTAGCCGTCGGCCTCACATTCGACGCATTGTCAGTGTTTGCTTGCATGAACTTGCTTATTTACAAAAAACATTTGAGTCTTATGATACTCAAGATAGTGAAAATTTGGTGAAACTCTTTAAACAAACGCTTTCCAAGATTCTCAATTATCGTTTTGCTAACACCGAGTTCTTCCTCTCACGACAAGAGCTAAATCGGCTTCGGGAAACTGATAACTTAGTCACAGTGAATCCATCTCCAAAGTTGTCCAACTCTGAAGACTATGATCTTGAAACACTTATATCTGAGTTTGAACTGGTCAATCCATACCACCAAGAATCAAGTCAATACTATGTCGAACCAAAGAACTACTATGATGTTCATGCGTACGTTATTACTAATATCCTCATCTCGTCTTTGGTCTCGTTTCGTCTCAGTCAAGGTGGCACCTCGGTACACCTGGTTGAGAATCCTGGCACGAGACAAGAACGCAAGTTATTCATGCGTACTGTTTTTAAATCACTGAAACACTTTCCAGACCAACTGGTCAAGTTGGTTGTCAAGCGTCTTGTCAAGTTTGAAATGATTCAACAAAACAAACAATCAAAATCGACTAAAGCTAGTAAGGCGATTAGCTCAAGTTTCACCTACAAGATTGCTCATGGTCTCTTTAAACAATTGGTGCAGTACCATGTTGACTATGAGACGGTTCCAGTGCCGAATAGTGACAAAGACACAGATCAAGCTATTACAGAAACGGTGATTGGTGATGCCAACTCGCCCTTCTCAGTAATGCATTTTGCTGAGAACTTCTGTTGCGATATTTTGGGCATGGCTAAGCTGCCTATGCAACCATCCAAAGCAAGAATCAGTCAAAAAGGTTCAGTCAGACAAATCTTACCACCAAGTATGTTGCACAAGGTTCAGTTTCAAATGGATATCCCAGAAAATTTTCTCAAGCTTCCCAAGCCTCAGTTGAATGGTTCGATAGCAGAAAGCGAGCCGTGGCGCAAGATGGCTCGATGTGCACTTCTGAATCGAAACAGCCAGTTGAATCCTCTGGAAGAAGGAGAAGAGCCAGAACGGACCTTGATCGAGGCCTGGCCCGACAACGTGATGCAGGACGATATGACTGTCACTCACTGTAAGGTCAGCATCCACCAACAACACCAGACTGGTCTTGAAGTTTTCTCCGATTCTAAAATCATTGAACTTTTGAAACTCCATCTTCGAATTTATAATCAGAAAGAATTGGCCAAGAAAGTAACTCTCGATGCGCAGCTGGATGACGATTTTCGTCTCAAGATTGCTCACAAATTTGGCTCAATTAGGACATCTAGTGAGGTAATTCAATTGATTATCAGTAAGTCCGAGCTAGGACTTAAGTTGAGTGAACTTGTTGAGTTTCTCCAATGTCAACGTGATGAGGAGGATGAATTCCAAGATGAACTGGTTGATTGGCTACGGGCTTGTGAGAAACAAGAAGTGGTCTTCTCTGTGGGTGTGGTTCAACGTACTTATGTGCATCGTGACTTTGTCCACCACTGGTTGGTGCGTTCCTATGACAGTGTTCCAGTAGACCATTCTGATCGAGCACCCAAGACAAACAAGCCAATTAGTTTTCTACCTAAGTTGTGGAAATTACCAGACGGACGACTCGAAGTGACCGCATTCTTTGTCTACCTCAACCTTTTGGTAGGCCACCTTAGCTTAAATCGAACCAGTGCCGATTTCGAAAAGCTAGTCAAGGATTTCAGTATACTTATCTCACCGGTCCAGTTAACAGAACTGCTCGAGATGTTGCTTTCTCTAGATTGCATACGTCGCACTAAAGTTACGTGTAATACCTCGAAATGTCTACTCATTCCAGTCACCTTTGACGATTTTTTCAACGAGTCACCTGAAGACGAGATACCAGACTCACCCGTTTTGACTGAAACTCATACAGAATACGAAGTCACCATCGATGCTTTTTCACGACTCGCCGCATTCTACACATTGGTCGATCAAATTGAATTAACTGAATGAACGGATTTATTAAATACTCAAAATAAAATTATTTTTCGATGCTTAAGACTTATATTTTTAGATTGGGTTTTTATTATATCTTCAATAAAAACCTGTTTATAACGCGGTGACACTTAATTGCATCGCTGTACATGGTAAATTACATTTTATCACTACTACAGTAATTGATAATGGCATTGAAATGTTATCGAATGTTAGCGCCATCTAGGGACGAACGCGTCTATTACTGGTATAAACAAGCCCAAGTAAATTGCGCACCTGAAGATGTAATGAAACTCGACAATGCTTGAGTAAGGATTTATCGTTGATAGAAATCCTTAAATTGTGATTAGAATGGCGAACGATCAAAAGACGAAGGGCTTGTTGCCCTCGGAAAGTGTGACTACTCTCAAGAAGATGATTCACAGCGGGGTTGAGCGAAGACGTCGTAAACGATTGTGTGATTTGATTGACAAAACCTGCAAGTTGATGCCGACACCATTTGACCTTGGCCCCAAAGCTCCACGGACCATCCTCCTCGAACGCTTGCATTCGTATATTTTGGATTTGAGAAATAAGAATGACGCACTAATGTTTGCCAATCCACAAAGGGCACTTGGTTAGTCATTTGTATTTTCCTGTTTTTTTATCTTTTATATTTAACTGTTGTTAATTAATTTTCAACTTTAGTGCAAGAAATTTCATCTTTGCGGGAGCGTGTACAAGAGCTAGAACAAGTGAATCGAACATATCTAAATTTACTAAACAAAGCTGGTATCACTTCTCGAGAATGCGCTGATTCCTCTCTTGTCAAGCAGTGGCAAGGAAAACCTCTGAAATACTCGAAAGGAGGACAAACAAACAACCAAGAAAGCGATGAAGAAGAAGATGATGATGGTGATGAAGAAGTAAAATCCAAGTTGACAAATGCAGTGCAACTAGCAACGTTCAATAATGGAAAAGTGGCACCACTCAGTATTCAGCCAACCGGCGCACCGATATTGCTGCTCACTCAACAAAGTCAAGGGTTGGCGGGAACATCGAATGGCATGATTATTCCTATCATTGTAACAGGTAACTCAGATGGATCTACTATGATTCACAAGCAGACATCATCGGTCAATTTGATCAGCAACTCGTGCAACATAGCCGCCAAGGTGCAACAGAACTCGATCACTGTGAACAAGGTGAAGAGCGTAAAACGCAAGGCAAAGGGCACTTCCAAATCGAAGTTAACCACAACCATCCATGAACTAAGTGAAGAAGAGAAGCAGTGCGAAGAGGATTCGCTAAAACCATCTGGTCGGGTAACGAGGCAAAGTGCCAGAAGTAAGAAAAAAACCGATTTGGCCAATGTTGAAAATGCTGATTTGCTTAATTCTCTCTCGCCCGGTGATGCAAAGAGTGTTAAGCGAAAATCTGATTCCAAAAAGTGTAGCAAACGAGCAAAGCGGTCTAATAGTAGCTCGAGTCAAGTCAATTTTGATCAATTAGAGATTCCACAGAACAACTCTACTCCTTGCGAAACAGCTGAAAATTTACCCGAAAAAGTTTCTGAAATAACTAATGAAGAATCAAACAAAATAGTGCAAAGTGAATTGGAGAAAAGTAGTGAAAGATCTCCACTGAAGATGTCTGGCACATCATTCGAAGTTAATACTACTGCAACTTCGTGCGAAGGAAAGAATTCTTTTTCATACTATGCCACTAGTTTGCTTCAACCTACTCCAGCTACCTCAAATGACAATAGTGGCCAAACTCAAAAGACATCTAATAGAGAAGCTGAAGCTCCAAATGAACTCTCCGAACTGAAAGATGACAAAGAGGCGAAAAAAACTCTTAGGTAATCTGAGGAATGTACTCTCAATGCGTGCTAATGTTGACATATTTCTATAGTTTCAGCACAGAGGCGATTCATCGGTTTAATGAAAAGGATTCTGTGATAGTTGGTGATGTTTCTGAAGTGGCTCCCACCAAGGATTCGGAGAATGAGCCGTCTTCAGATGGAAAGCGTCTCTACGGGACACCTTTTGAACTAGACAGCTACACCAACATCTTCGGAGAGTTGTCTACTACGCCCAACGAAACGCGACTCACACCCACTCCGTTGGTGAGCTCTCATCTGGTGGGTAGTGGACCCACCAAATCGACTAGCTTTGAGATGAGCTTCACGAGCACCACGCCTGCCATCACTTGCACCGCGAGCTCGTTCTTCACTCCAGTGAGCAGCCAAGCCGAGGGAAGCAGTTACTCGAACGGAATGTTTGGGCAACCCCACACCTCGCATCACCATCACCATCCACACCAGACTCCTTTTCCACCCTTTCTTCTCACCGACCACACTCTGACGAGCAGTCCTCACAAGGGCTCCACCACCGCTCCTTCCTCGCTCTTTCCTTTGCCCGATTTTAATGCTCCCAATACATTCAGTCCAATCTTTGACTCTGGTATTCAAGCAGACCAGGAGACTCAAGGATATCCACGCAAAGGTACGAATACTTCTTCAAATTCGCGTAGCAAAAAGTCGAGTGGGAGTGGCAACACTTCGGCGACTAAATCAACCAGCCGCAAGACTGGATCAAAGAAAGCTTCATCCACTTCAACCACTAGTTCTACCGAGAACAATCTCTTTTTCCCGGTGGGCAACTCGAAGAGACAAACAGCGGACAACTTTTTGATTCCCGGCATCATCTCTCCTGTTCCATCATCTAACAGTAGTGTCAATTTCAGTGCTAACTCATCCTCAGAACAAAGGGATCGATATTTCTTTGGGCAAGTCTCTTCTGACCAGTCGTATACAAACAACAATACAACAAGTAGAAACTATGATATTGATATTTTTTCGTCTTCTAAGAGTAGTCAGAGGACTGGCCAGTGTAGTGATTCGGTTAATGAAGATATTCAACAACCTAGCTCTAATCCGATTCGTAACTACCCTATCTTTCGGCCTCAAAACGTGTCAAGCAGTAGCAGCGAACCAACACCGGCAACAGTAACAAACGCATCTTCTTCAACAGCCTCAACAAATATCTCGAGTTCTTCAGTGTATTTCTCTCGAGCCAATTTGTCTAACTCGATGCCATACTACCCAACCTCAACATCTACTGTATCGTCTTCTACCACAACTGGTAGCACTGGTCACATCCCGAACTTCAATCTGAGCAACATCTTTCCGGACATTACTTTGCCTACTTCGACCTCAATGAGTGGTACTTATCAATATCCATACCTGTCGAGTTCTAGTGTTGACTTCAACACCAGCTCCAAATCGAGTAACTACAGTTCTCGCTTCAATCAACCGGTCACTGGTTCAAGTGGGCAATCAAGTAGTGGATTTCTATCCAAGTTGCCAACCATCTTGGTGCCAAAGTCATCATCAGTGGAGTCTCTGAGTGCATCTAACGACCCAAAGACAGTGGCGGCCAGTCTGTACAGTCACTCGCATCATCATCATACAGCACACCAGAACTCGAGCATCGGTCATCATGCACCCCATCCCACCAACTATCCCTCGACTCCCTTCTACAGCCACACCGCACCGCAACATAACTTTGCTAGTTCGAATGGTAACGGCAGTGGTGAGAGTTCCTCTGCCATTTCACCCATGAGCATCGGTCGAATTCGCCACAACATTACCAGTTCGGGTGCATCTAGTCACTTCTCAGGATGCGATACCGATCTGACTTCGATGAATTCCAACACTAGTCACAGCAATCGAGCAAATTATCACCATCTGGTGCCGCCTGGCCCTAGCTCAACGGAGACGAGTCATCCACACGGATCCCAGAACTCACTGCAACCCTTTACACTCTACCCTACGGCACAAATTCAGTCAAGTGCAAGCAGTGGTGACTCGGCCCGTATGCCCGGCGGCGAATCGAGTGGTCTTGCCAACAGTGTGGGCCATGGACATGCGTTCAATCCCCACGCGTGTCATCACTCAAGCAGTGCTTCATCTACTCTGGGAAGTTTTGGAAGAGCGAACAGTGCCAGCTCGAATGTGGTTCACAACACCCATCCCGCTCCACCCCACCACATCCCCTTTCCGCTCTTTGGCCTTTCCACCCGAACTGACTAATTTATGTATATTTTTTTGTTTATATCTTGTTTACACTAAATAGAATTTTGTTGACTAATAAAAAATTTGTGAGATTTCAAATTGAAGGATAAAAAGCTCAATTTGACATATGTACCTTTCTTCAAACTTGTTTATGCGATCTTATCTCGAGAACATTGGCTACGTAACTGGCCGTGTAGGATGGTATTGAAATAAGAGAGAATTGTTCATAAGTACACCGCAATGTTTGCTTAGTCGATAAAGCGAGTGCGGGCGTCAGTCACTATCGCTATTTGGCCCTCGTGACAACGAATTGTTCGCTATCATTTTTCACCACCTCCTGGCACTGAAGCTGTACTTTTCACTCTCCCCCTCTCTCTCTCTCTCTCTCTTTCTCTCTCCAAGCCCACAATCAGTCTAGACGCGATGATGAGCATGATGCAAGCAAGACCCTTCGAGCGAGCATCTAGCTGGTGAATCCAACCAAAAGCGCATATGGCTTGATCCAAGCCGGCCAATTCCAAGCCAAACTGGTTGGTTTTTCACATACACTCCATATCATATCGACACACTTGGCCGCGTTTCAGTTTTGGTGAGATTGTCTCCATGAAGATATGCCATTATTGAAGCTCCGTTCAAACTGAGTTTTAGAGCTTAATTTCTTTTCAAGTGATAATTTTATTTTTTAATCTATATTTAATACAGGAATCGATTTTTGGGCAATAATAAACTTATTATAAACTTTGTTATAAAGTATAATATAAAAATTCATATAACAAATGAATAAAATCAAGTAACAATACTTTCCTGTAAGTGTTAAATTTTTTCCAATATTAAAACAGACAATACAATCTCTATTCTTACAAAAACAATGAAGCAATGATATTTTGGAATCTTAATTGAAACCAGAAAATTTATAATTTGTAAAGAAATAATTTTTGGAATATAATTCATATACTTAAGAGAGTTTCATTTTTGTTTATAAGATATAATCAAATAAGCTTGAGAAACTCAGTGTTAGAGAAAAATTGTATGCTTTACTAGTAAACATGTTTACTGTTAGTAGGTTTGATTATAGTTGAAGTATCTGAAAACTCTCCACTATAACGAAATAAGTGAAAAGTCCAATAGTTCAATTTAGTCTAAACTAAAATAAACTCTAAAAATTTTTATTTTATAGGAAATGAATCATATTTGAACATTAGAAAATTCAATAGTAATCTAAAAATCATCAATACCAAAATTCTAACCATTTAAATAAAAATTTAAGATAATTATAATTTTAAAAATATTGATAAAAAATAAAATAGAAATTTCTTACAATCATCATATGTTTGAGTTACTATACTTGCATTACAATATGAGACAAACTTTTAAGTGTATCATACGTAAAATTTAGAATTTTAACTAACGCAAAGCGAGAATGGCTCCTATAGATTTGATTTGGAGCATTTAGAGAAATAAAAGTGGCTAAACTTGCAATGAGAAACAAGTTTAATTTTAAATTTAAATTCTCAACTTGTAAAGCTACCAAGTTTAAATTTATATAAAAATCCAGTATATAGTTTTAAATATGACTCTAAACTTAACCAGCTTTTATTGCTCGGGAACTTTCACATACTGGTATGTGTTGCGGCCACTTTCAAATCAGTGTATAATAAGAAAGTTTCCGAACAAAAATACTGATTAAGTTTAGAGCTATATTTTAAACTTGTATTTTATAAACTCAAGTTTAATGATTAAATTTTAAACTTGAAAAATCTAAGTATAGCCGCTTTCATTTCCAAAAGTGTAAGAACAAATTCAATTTTAACGTTTACTGTTTTTTTATTGGGTCACAATTATGTGGTCAGTCTTTAATTGTAACCGGTCAGTATATTTTTTTCAAATTATCAGTTTATAAAGTGAATACATATGATCAGTAAACAGGTTCCTCGTCTACCTAGTAAAATACTGACAATTTACAATTAAAACTGACATTTTACAGAAAATACTGACCAAA
>DVQH01000452.1:0-23921 GCA_018231625.1 Papilio phestus
CTCTCTCTCTCTCTCTCTCTCTCTCTCTCTCTCTCTCTCTCTCTCTCTCTCCAGTGACTTTGTTTTAAATTTTAATGATTTCTTGGCTTATACCGACATCAAAGAGAGTTAAATTCCTGCAATACATTCTTTGAAATCAACTCTGTGTTGGTAAGTAATCGAATTAAATATTGATAGGAGAGAGTGATGCCGTTAGCGGACTGCGCTATATCGTCATACTCCCTCTCTAACTTGTCGATTAGCATCGGAGACGCGGCACAGGCCCGAACAGTCTCGCTTGTCGCGCTCTCACTGTTTGCTCCTGTCAGTTTCATTGTTGCTATTTCTTAGGAACAATTGCGCGCAAATTTGAATTTTCAATTAGAAACCTCTCCACCAGATTCACTATCATGGCCGGTGTTGAGTGAAGTGGTGAGCACGGCAATGCTATCGAAAGCCGTGCCGTACTCTCGACAACCTGGGTGTAGGCATCTTGGGTGCTTGCGTGGGCGCTCAGGCGATTAAGTTGTCGAAGCGTGCCCAATAATGCTTAGCTCATCAACTCCACTTCAGTGACTAGAGAAGCTCGGCGAGTAGGGTAGCGATCAGCTCTTGTCACCAATTTGTTTGCCCACTTGGCTCGCGTCGCCTCGGCGGTCGGGCACTACTTGTTCCAATATACAGACACTTGGTCTGTTTGCTCACCGCCATGAACAACTCTGACTACCGTTTCCGCATTGCTAAGCAAACCCCAAACTGATTCAGGGTTTCTTCTTCACTCATTCTAATCAGATAGGTGATTTGATTTGCACTGGAGATCTTCAAGTGGTTATCGGTTGTTGGTCACTCTAGCTTATTCTCAGCCGTTGGTTGAACTTGTCTCTTAAACCGATCTAATGCACTTTGTCTCGATGCCACAACTTTGGCATTACAAGTTTTACCCTAATCTTAATCTATGGATGTGGTCACAATTGTTAAACTTGACATTTGTTTCTATTGGTTTGAGCAAAGTAATGTAGTTTGTACGATGAATTGTTCTGATTGACGTCAATGACGTGCTTGGACGAGCGTTCTGGTGCTGGTGGCACGTTTCTGGGTGCTGCTTGGTCGTCTCATCACTGCCATCTGGTTGCATGTTGCCAGTGGTACCAATAGCAATGTTAAAGTCTGGCCATCTGGCGAGTGTTAGCAGCCAGTGCTTGGTTGCCCCTCTTTGCGCACGCTTTGCCCACGGCGTTCGCCTTTCTCCTGCTCCAATCTCTTCTATTCTGAATGAGTGCATCGGAATACTCCTCTATCTGCTGGTGTCACTGACTTCTTATGCCATACTTTCTTCGGATGCAATCCACTCGGTGGTTGTGCTACTAACGTAGATTAACACAATCACTATTTTGTCTACAAATTGAATTATTTTGCTCGATGATCGATTCTCATCGATTAGTATTTAGTTGGTTTCAATATTTGGCCAATTCTTTTCGATACAGTCTCAAAACAGGGGCTATTTGACGAACCTGTATATCGGGAATTCTCTTAGTGGCAATATTCCGACAAATTGCGTTTGGCATGCAACAGCTTTTCAGCCTCAAGATATGATTGATGCTAAGCGAATTTTAGCTAATTCATTTACCCAAGTCCGAATACAGAGTAGCGCGTTTTCCTTCACCGCCTTGCAATAGTACCAAACTCTATGTTTTGACAACATCCCAAAGAATCTCGCGAGATACAAATCAGCCAATCTGTGCATCTGGGCTGCGCTGGTATTCAACACTTGGTCGACCCGACTGCCGAAATATACGACTTAGGATAGATTTGTGGCACCATGACTGGTGACGATGCGGATTGAACAACAGTTTTTCTTGATCACTAGTTCTCACCACAGTGTACTGCGTGCTGTCAAGTGAGCAGTTGGGCCACAAATTAGACCAGTGACAGTGAATATAATTATTCTAATTAATAACAAAGGGCAACTTGATCTATTCTACCAAACAGGCGATGGTAGAGCCCAAGCAAAGGCCCACATCCACAGAGCTAGCTGGGTGGTGGCGATGGCGATAGGTAGTAGTGAGACAAGGAGAGCTGTGCGGAGGCAGAGGTACGGTGGCGACTAGGTGCCACCGGGCCAGTGCTGCCGTGGGCTCTGCGCAGTGTAGCCAGACAGTAAAGCGAGTGCGCTACTCAGCCAGCCAACCGAGTGCGGGCGCGAGCATACGGGCGCCAAATACATCGTCATACTCAGCATCGTGGTCCAACATTCTTTGGTTTCTTGTTTCTTCCTCGTGTAACTTTGCATTTGTTCACCATAGAAGCAAGCATGAATATCGAATTGAAGTGAAGCATTCGACTTGTCGCAGCACGACCCAGGCACACCGAAGGAGCGAGCAAGAAGCAAAGCAATCGACCGACCGACCGGTGCCAGTCAGTCAGTCACGTTGCGCGCTAGTAGTGACGGGCAGCGCGTTCGAGACACTAGCACACTCACTTGTCGACTGTCACTCACATACTATACTGCACTTGGGTACCTGCAAACACCAAGCACTAGTACCAAGCACCCCACTGACACACACATACCAGACCGAATGCAACATTCGATCTTAGCTCGTCCCGATCACCTTGTGAGATTTCCCATTGGTTTCAATGGGGATTTTTTTCGGATCACCTGGTGATGTCGATTCTCAAACAAGCCAACAACAAGCTACACGACCACACCGTGGCTCGAGCAGTGCCACCGAGTTTCGATTTCGTCTGAACCGAGATTGTGCTTGTCCCTGGCACCACTTGAGCCAAGTACGGCGGATCAATTGCCATCAGTGGTGATCATCATCTCCAATTGGCGCGCGAACCGGCAACGTTTTTTCACATTTTTTGCACCGTTTTGGTACAAAAATTGTACAACGCCTCATCTCACCTTCATCGAGCACTCCACTCCCTCTCATATGTGAGTGTTTGGTTTGCCGGTGTGGCTCGTGTGTTCCTCCATGTTTCCATGTTGGCCCTGGCAGAGCTGTCCATCCGTGTTATCTGCAACGTGCCACCCTGCATCACCAACGGGACGAGCTCACTTGAATTTCGTAAGTGCTGCTACATTTCTCACTTCCCCGAGAGCCGTAGTTAGATGGCGTATTCTATGAACGTGTAATTAATTTTGTCTGATTTGATTTGCTGCGGTAGCACACGGTGATCTTTACACCAGAGAGGTAATGTGAGCTGAGCTTCACTGCACTGCCTCATCTCATCAGATGTATTTAATGGATTCGGTGGGCTCTTGAGTCCAGTGCAGTCTGGTCTGGCTGGCTTGCACTGCACGCATTGTTCGCCACGTAATTGATGGTGGCCCTAAGCTTTGTCCAGGCACGGCCGGTGCTTTGTGTCCACCGCCACCATCGTACTGAGTACAATTCCAACTAAGCATAACTGCTAACGGTGCCAGTGGCATCCATTACCCCCTCTTTTCACCTTTTGAACATTCAACATTTGCTCAAGTTACTATTTACTCTAAATGTTGTTTGAATCAATGCAATCACCACTGAAATGTTGAAAATACCGTGTCGGCAAGTCTATTGTGCGTACCTCTTGTTTGCACTACTCATTGCACTTCTCTCGCTTGTCGGGATATGCCACCCAATCCGAATCCGATGTTAGCATCCTTATTGATTTAATTATTATTTAATTTTAAATGATTTCACACAGACATATACAATATACCTTCAACCGAGAATCCTTTGATAGTCACTAAGCGTAAATCAAACTGGTTGGGCACAAAAGATCTGATTGGCCAGTAGCGTAGAGTGATGCGGAGCAAGCAATGACAAGCAGAGCTGGTTTACCTTGTTTGACTTTAGTCAGCGCAACAATTTAAACATGATTGATTGCACCAGCATGATTGTGGTGTTATGGTAGATCGATGCTTGGTGTGAGTTTCTTTTCTGCCATTGCCAGCAATAGACGATGGCACGAGAGTACACCCGTCTCCATTGAAGCAGAAAATATGTTCTATGAGTAAAATGGAACACCTTGTCATGGGCCAAGGGTAATGTGCAGCGCGTATCTCACTGACGCTATCAAAACCACCACCGGTGATCGTTCTCTGTTAGTGGCACTTGCACTGTGATGCTGTCTCAAGCCTCTCATTGTGACTTGGTTGCCCGCCGGTGTAGTCATAAAAAATGACGCTAGTTAATTGAGACCGCATTCAGTGAGACAATTGCGATGTTTGAGCAAGCTTGCTATTCACCAAATGACTAACCACGAGGGCAAGCTTGATCGAGTCAGCGTCGACCCGTTCCATGACTCTAATTGCTACTTTTTACTTCTCTTTCTCTCTTGTTTCGAATCTGTCACGTTGGCATTCTGAGGGCATACAGAGAGTCGTAACTTTTGAGAATAAATCGGTTTGGCGCGTTTGTGCACAGTTGACCATTTGCATTGTGTGCTATTGACCAGTCACAAGCAAGCACGCACGCACCGTGGCGTACTGATTGGCACCAAATCAGATTTAAATTGTTTCACTCAACTCGCCAAGTGTCGCCGCGTTAATTGACTCAATTTGTTGGTCAAGTGCAACTTGGGACTTTGTGCAGAAAACTGCTAGAACTTAACTCATTGAGTGCATACAGTTCGTAGTAGTCTTAAGTTAGCCAAATGGCCATTTTAGTGGTATTAAGTAATGAAATTTAATTTGCAGAATTAAAAAAGCACTACAATAAATCACCTTTAATGTACTCAATGTCATTTAGGTTTCCTAGTTAGCAAAACACTGGCTAAGGCAAGAATTTGAAGCACTTGATCAAAATTGACTTTGATTACACCGCCATCATGGAAAGTCGATTAGGTAGTGCAGTGCAGAGCAGCGCACCGGTGCCAAATGATGAAGTGCCACTGCCGCACCAAAGCGTGACAATTGGATTGCAATGATGGTATGATGTAGCGCAGCACGAAACTTGCATGGTCTGTGACACACCCGCCAGCACACTCTACTCGGTTGACACCGGCAGACGAGATCGAGTGTCACACTGTAGGCACCGATTTGATAGATTGCCCCACCGGGCGCGTATGGTGCTTTTCCTCTTTTCCATGCACAACTTGCAATTACCATGTCCTTTGGTTGACGCTGTTGTCGTGATCTTGAACGCAACAATGTTGTCCAGTGGGCGCTACTTTACCTACTATTGCTGTGCTGATCACTCGTCGCCCTGTGTCTCACTTGGTGGGTAACAAGCAATTCTAGCAAGATGTGAGTTGCCAGATGAACATATTAATTATTGATCATCCCACAAATTGAGTTCATTTATTGGCCCGGATTGCAGAGCATTTTCTCGTGAAGTCTTGCGCCTCATTACAGATTCTGCTGTATGGACCGTGTGATTCGTTGCACGCCGTACACGGTAGTCTCGTCAATTGTGCACACTTGTCTGCACTGCAGTGTGTGATATGTTAACATAAAATGTCATTTGCATTGCAGCTTGTTTGATGCTCTTCTTTATCGAAAATTCTTCCAGATTATTTGTAACTAGTAACTAGGTTGCGAAGGTTGAACAAATGGCACTTAAGGTACGATCAAAGTAGAAGATATATAAGACAAAACCTTAATGGCGCGATCGATGGTGCGATCAGTCAGTATGATTTAATTAACTATTTTCAGTCGACTCGTCCTAATCAAATCAACTTTTGTGCATTTGTCTGTGTATTTATTAATTTCTACTGGTGAGTTCGATTCAATTTGCACTACTCGATATCGTGAAACAAGTCCTGAAAAAAATTCAATTCGCACTTATTTGAAAGCAAAATTTAATTTGAAATCCAATGAAACACTTTCTATCTCACGGTGCTCATCTTAATTGTTTATGAAAGAACGTGCACAGTTAAACTGTTTGCTCGACAAAATACTTTTTTTTAACTGACATCTCTGGTTACTCGACAAAACATTGTTTTCTGTACGAGCCCACTGTCAAAAGAGCACTCATCCACGTCAGTTTATTTTTATAATTTAATTCTAAATTGCTTCTAATTACAAAGTAGCGAAGCAAGGTGGTGACGGCCGGTGGCAAAATATTTTTTTCTTGGTTTTAAGTTGCAAATTTAATTTTGCAATCACATATTGAATCATACCCGTCAGAGAAGATGGTTACGCGATGCACATGCTAAAAGCATTAGAAGGTTTTGCGTCTCGTTAGAATTGGTTATAACAGCATCCGAGTGGCTAAGTGAGTCAGTGGAGCGAGCTGAGGGGGGAGTTGAATCTTGTCACCGGGCGAGTGCGCACACACCTCACTCGCCTGGCGCTACCATCCGGCCACTGGCAGATGCACTTAGAGTCGACCAATCCGAATTGGATTGCCCGAACTGTTGCCGTTTGTGCTCACTTACTTGCTCGTGCATTTCTCAGCCATTTCAATTTTGTTGCAATTTCCTTTCCGCTTCAATCGAACTGTTTAGCATTTTGCAACTCTCAAGCCTTCCTTGCTCGGCTAGGGATCGTTTTGTGAAGCATTGATATAGACCTATTGTTTGCAAATACAGCGAGATTTGTAACCACTAACCAAAATTGTGCCAGCTAGCACTGAGATTGCAGTCAAGTGTCAAGAATATCTGCCAAACACGAGTGCCAGCACACCGTTTGATATTACCTTAGATTCTTATTGATACTTGACTTTCTTTTACTTTTCTTTTTCATTTCTCTCTGGTTTGATTAAATCAGATTGCTTTGGTTTTCCATAATAGTTATGATTAATCGATTTAAAAGTGGCTTGATCTGAACACAAATACTTTATATGATCTGTTTCCGCTAAAAAAGGCAAATCTAATTTTTATAATTCTGATCTGATAAAGTGACAAAAGCGAATATTGAAACAGAATTCAATTCTATCATTTAAAATATTACATGTGTATAGTCTCCAATGAAGATAACTAATAGTATTTAATGTATATATACTCAGTAGTATTCATTCATGTTGTGCTGGTATGCTACCCAACAGTAGTAGGATAGAACTGAAGTGCTAATTTAAATCAATGAGGCTTATTGATGAAACTTTTCTATGAAACTTATTGTTACATCAATACCAATCGATCTTCTGTAACAATTAATACTTACCATCAACATGGTTAATTTTTTCATGATAAATACAAATCAGTTTTGGTGTAAAGGGCTGTCCCAATGTTAATGAGGTAATATTGCACAACAGCAGGTCTGTTCGCATTGATTGCACTATATTTTGCTAGCTAGAGACAAGCTTTCATCCACAACTCCAACATGCTCAACTATGCTAGGTGACAGATATACTTGGCGTGACTAAAAATACCTCGTAAACGAGTGCACGAGTGTTTCACTAGTAGTGATGCTGCTGGTGTTGCATAGCCATCAAGCAGTCAGAACTAATTTACGACTTCTTTGGCAAGTGCAGAAGCGAGGCACACACATCTTCGACGATGCCGCTCTACTCAAATTGCAGCTTGAATTTGGTAGAGCGATCAGCTGCTTGGACGGATTTATCGAACCGGGCCGGTGATAATGTCTCGCACTTCATTCACACACACACACACACACACACACACACACACACATACACACACCCATGCTCACTTTTTTACTCAACACGACTTGCTTTCTAATACGACTGACTCATGGGCATTGAGTCTGTTGTCGCTACAATTCACTTTATTCTAGGCCGAGTTGACAGATTTTCCCTTTTACCGATTAAGTTTGGCTCACTCTCACTAGCAAATGGGAAGGAAAACAATCTTAAACTCCAGAGGTAATTGAGTTTTGTCATTAAACTTGAAAGCATGTAACTTTAAAATACTTGGTATACTTTGTAAAGTCTAAGAATGGGTAAGAAGTGACCTCTGTCACTGATTGGGCGGCATGCCTTCCCTCTCTTGAACACGGTCGGCATTGAAATCGAGTTTGTCAATGACTGACTCATATTTGCCGCTTGGCCTGTCCAAGGATACTCTTTATGGCATCGATTCAATTAGAGTCAATTGCCTGTCGGCTCCACGGATTATCGCTGTTTGCACGGCAGCACTAGTTATGAGCCATTGGGCGAGTTAGCGTGCCGCGTGCACAATATCAAGTCCCTGCTGACTATGGCTCGCCCAATGCCGTGCTAGCTTCCAGCAGGGCCAATTTCCTTTCACTCTACCCTGCAAATAACAAAGATTAAACTCAAACTTAGTGATGTATTTCGGATTTACCGGAAATTACCGGATCTCGTTGCTCATCACTTCTTGAGATTCGCTCGATCAATGGTTTCACTTGACTTGCGCGAGCCACCTTACAACAATGGATTGGTACTAGAGCTACATGAAATCGATAAAAGCTTTGTTCTATTAATAAGCCTGCTTGTTTTACTTGTTTGGGTTATTTGCATAGATCGACATTTTTGTTTAATTAATGCCGTTTGTTATTTGTGTACCTTTTTCTCTATTGAATTATGTTATGTGATAATCTTACGCAGTTAAGACCTGATACAACCGTGTCCAATCATTTACACTTAGCCTAGTAATAGCACAAATGCTAATTTGTCAGGCTGGCAAACTTCTGTCAGAATTCATTTGGCACTTTCCTCTTGGACAGGTGCTACCAAGCCGACAGTAATTCAATTAGTTAGCCGCTTCAGGCCACTTCTCAACTCATAAGCTCAATCCGTGATTGTGGATCCGGCAGTGATGGCCAGACTTTTCTTTCCGGCAAATTACCGCACACTTTAATTTAAATGAAAAAATTCGTTATTATTTGAAACAAGACTACTGTTGCGTGATCCGCGTAAGTGTCTCTAGTCAGTTGATGTTAATTGAGACTAGGTGTTAGGCTCAATCATTCTGGAGCTTAGTGGGATGCCTAAGCGCACAGACAAGAAGTTTTGCAATAAGCTTCTCAAATGGTCAGCCAAGCCGATGTCTTGGCCCGGCGATCAAATCCGCTTGGCAAACATGTGCTAGTAGTAGTTGTCGAAAGCGATGATCGAGTACCGGCAGTGAGTGATTGTTTCCATTGTGCGTTACAAGCCGAATCTCGGGTGCATTGAATAATTCATCACACCCACCATCGATGTGTGTTGACTGACATGCACTAATTCTCATGATGTTCTCTTATGCCCGTGCAGATTTGTCGTCAGCAATAAAAGTTTCATTAAGCCACCCGGTCAATGCTGCATTACCAGGGGTGTGTTGTCTTGTCTCCGAGCCGGGTTGGCACGAGGCCTCGGGTGCCCATAGTAGCGCTGCGGTCCTGATGTGACCGCTCGGTGCATCTCATCATTTTGCCCGGCCCGAGTTGTCAATCGCCATCCGACCTGGCCGCAAGTGACGTGGCGCGTCGGTTCCAGGCATCAATTGGCTCTGGCAAATTTGCCTCCCATCCTCTGACCAGTCAAACTGCCTTCATTTGACTACTGCAATCCGGAAGCCGACCTGTTGGAACTTCGTCAGCTCGAGGCCGGGGAGCGTTATGCCCGGTCGCACGGTCCCTTCGGCTGCACGCCGCGGCCATCGTCCGAAGTATCGCGCACTAGCCTTTTGGGACGACCGCTCAAGGCTGGGCCGTACAGACATCGAGATCCTCGCTATCGCAAATCGCAAAATCTTATCTACAACTTCCTTGAAAGGCCGCGCGGATGGAAGGCTGTCATCTATCATGTGGTTATGTGAGTAACTTTTTTTGTTTTCCCTTTTCACTTTACCTGATTGATTCTTAACACTCTTTATCACTTAATTTATGTAACATATTATTATTTCACTAACGAGATAAAAATATCTAATCATTTTTATAGACAGTGTTTTGACTAGTATGAACCATAAGATTGGGTAGCATTTTAAAAGTAAGTTGTTTCTATTTTGACAAATTGTGTTTGTATTTGAATACAATTTAATGAATTACAAAAGTTAAAGGCATCAAACATCATAATATAATAAGCCATACTTATTATTATTATTTTTTACCTAGTAGTTTAAAATAAAAACAAACTATTGAAAATTTAAATATAAATTTGGGTAATAATTTCTGATAAGATTTAGATTTTTAAAACAAATAGAATAGTCACAAAATGTAAAAATAAAAAACAGACACTCTCTATTTTTAGCCACATCCTCATTTTTAAATTCTGAAACATTAATGCTATTGGGAACACTAAATTACTATTAATTATAAAAAAATTCTAATTTACGATAAACCAATTAAAAGTTAAAAAAAATTACAAACATTTCAAAAAGAAAACAAAAGCAATTTGACATATAATTGGAACTAGCGATTAAATATAAGCAGTCATGATACTAAAATAGGTGAATAAGACAAAAATCAACTTAATTAATCTAAGAAAGACTGAGTTATGAACAAAGATGTGCTAGGTGCGAAAGGTTTGCCAACAGGCGTACAACCTACTGTTAAACACTTATTTGACTACCCCATCTGCGAGCTACTTTATATATTTACAATAAAGTGAAAAGGACAATCAATTGATAATAGATAATGCTTAAGTCTACTTGGGGTGGTTGTAAGCTGAAAAAACGAAAGATAGAATGAGCCTCGCCTAGCTAGCCTAGCTACCGTTGGCATGACTTGACTGGTCTCTCTACACCACTCTGGCACCACGTTGTCCGGTGCGTCTCCACTAATGAAAGTGGATCATCAAAATTGGTGCCCGTCTGTAGTGGCGCCAATTAGACACTACATGAAAGACAGAGAGGACAAACAATGTGGCACCGATGAAGTCGATGGCCGAGTGTTTGATAGACCACACAAAGGCTAACTTGTTTTCCGGTGAGGCGAGTGGCATTCGTCAAATGAACCTACCGGCGGTCTGTGCCACTGGTGATGTGCTTCGCTGCCAAGTCCGACTGCAGTGCCGTGCAGCATCGGCAGGAGGCATCCTTCATACATTCTCTCTCTCTCTCTCTCCAATTAAATCCTTTCACATTCTGGCAAAGTGAAACAAAAAACCGATCACTCGGACCCACTATTTGCTACCACCTCGAGTTGTAATCTTTTTTGATTTGGAAACACATAGCGCACAATTCCATTTAAATTTTAAACATCCACACAGAGAGAAAAGAAGAGTTTGAAATAAAATTATTTTAATTAATTTTCGACATGACTGACTCAATGAAAGCAAGCACTTGCACAATGTAGCGTTGCACAAGTTCACTCAGATGACTTGGCTGGATGTTTTAATTCTACCTTGACAAGTTGCCTTGACAGTGGCAGCATGGTACTAGAGCTCACACACTGATCAAGAACGGAGCAAGATTGAATTTCCAAGTGAAACAGTGGCACTCTGTCCAGTGGGCTACATTGAACCCCAATTGATGCCCTGGCACTAGCTAATGGAGAAATCCAAACTGTCCTATTTCGTTACGCCGAAATGCTACTGGTAGACAGTGACAAAGCAGGCTATAGTCATTGTTTAAAATCCATCTTTAATATCCGTTTGGCGCGCAGCAATAGACATCCAATTATTTTTATAATCGAAGCTGACCAGTGCCAGGACATATTTTTGCCAACCAAAAAGAAAATCAACTGACCCACTAGACCTCTTAGTTGTACACTTGAACGCCTTTCGCTGCTTTCCTCTTTTTGTTCTTCTCCTTTATTCATCAGTACCCTTTAATCCGAAAATTAAAATTTTTATGCAAAAATCTTATTTTTAGCAGTCAACGATAAGGATCCATCTGCTGCTATGCCATCTTCATTAGTTTTGCAACAAATTTTTCATAGATAACTCAATCTCTCAAGAGTGTTGGCGTGGCTGTGGGCACCACAAATTAGCCCTAAAGTAACTAGAGCTTTAAACTAATCTCATTATTTATTAATGCTTTGCTATATGAAAATTATTACATTTGCTGCTTCTTATGACTGAGAAGAGAAGCGACGCAAGTCTTGCGCCAACTTGTCTTTTTCTCTTTCCATCGTATGTGATTAAGGACAAGCTAGACGGGGAGATTAAAGTTTAATCAAGGAAACAGTGGCTCGATGGCTGCTGCGTGGAGCCACCGCCCCCGTTGCCATTGGGTCCAAGGGACATCTCGGCTGCTCTTGCCGTCAATCATTCTAATGAGCAGATAGTGAGCCAAAGAACAAGACGCGGCATCTGTTGGAGCGCAGTAGCGCTCACCAGGCGCACACGCCCAACACGATTTAATGTCTGGGTGTGAGCCAGAATTTGGCCGCCAAGGGCAGAGCCGTTGCCGTTTGCCAGTGTCTAAGACTCAAATCACGACGGCACTCCGCACCCTCAAGTTTACTAATACCTGGCAATTTCCCCAATTCTCGTGCACTCACTGCCGAGTGGAGTCATCGCTCTAATTAGTAATCGAAATCCGATTTAGTTTAGAATCAGAGTAATTAGGTTTTCACTGGAATTGACACTGGTCCAGTGCAATGCGATTGCACTAGTGTTGACGCTTTGGCAAGATGATTCGGTAGAGAAGAGAACTGTCTCGGGTTATTCCCGTTCCGCCATCTGCCTGTGTAGAGACGAATCTCTCCTGGCTTTGTGTGAAGTCGCATCTCATTCACCAGGGCTGGTCTAAGTATGCAAATTGGCAAACAACTACTTTCTCGCTTCTTCTATGCCACCATCGTTAGTCGACGCATGCGGTCCATATATTAAATTAATTTGGCGGAAAATATATATATAAGAAAATAAAACACGAAAAAATGTTTGATTTTAAAATATAATGCCAGTAATATGATAACAAATTGCACTTTGTTATTGTTTCTCTGCAATTGGCCTACTATCTCTGTGTCGATGTTATCTGAAAACGTGCTGGGTGCGATTTGTGGTAGAACACAATCAGGCACCTTGAGCTAGGGGCTAATGAAGCAACGTTGACGCCATTGTTGGACCGATGATTGAGCCAATCTGCATGCCAAAGTGGCTGGTTGGATAGGAAGATAGCTCGGTGTGGCAGTGGTTCGTGCGCGCCACAGTCAATGCTGAGACAGATGATCGCCATTGATCACCTCTCTGGGTGCCTGTTTCGCCACTTCCCGCCATTACGCGTTTTTCCATTAACCGTTCGACTGGCGTGTAACTGGCTGCGATGCAATCGAGCCATAACTCACTGGCTTGATCAACACGGGCAATTCGTGCGGCAACACTGTTGGCGTTTCGATGCGGAACAATGGCCAATCTCGGACCCCGAACCACAGACAACACTCGTCAGCCTTCGGCCACCGAGCTGACTCTAGGCCGCCTGCTTTTTTTTGGCGCTCCGGTGGCTATCTGCCGATTATTTATTGGCACACCATCTCTCTATCGGTTTCTATCATCTAAATGTTCGATTGGTTTTATCCGATGGCCAATCCAGTGGGTTCTTTCTTGTCTTCTTTTGATGGCTTCCAATTTCCGCGTTGCTCGAACAAGGCTAATTTTCATGCGCCCACTGTGACCGAAAGTGAGAAATCATTTGTCGGTTAGCAAGCTAGCCACACACACACACACTCAGACCGTCAGTGGCAGGTAATGAAAGTTTGCACATGACGGTGGCTATCAAATTGCGATTGCCACCACACTTGGGAATCTGTTTGCTTCACTACCTTAATCCGAGAACAGCTGGGCCTATTATTTTACAAATGCTAGTTGTACATACATTCCGCGACGTCTGACTTCAAGATTTGAAAATTAACTGCTTGTGCTTGAGGGCACTTTAAAACGTACTATTCTATTCGCCTGGTTCAATGTGTTGGCGGCATACTTGTCCTGTCGAAGACTGCTTGTCTTACCGATAACAGTTCACTGTTTTCGCCAAGTGATAACGTAATTGGAACACTAGAGGGCATTCGCAATCTCGACTAAATGAAATTAGCCGAGTTATGGCACTGGGCGCAGGTTGGCGAGATTCGCTGCTGATGACAGTGTAGATGACGATGGCACCACTCACTTGGTGTTAATAATTTATTCTTTGTTTATGTTTTATGGCCAAAAATATCGTTTTTTTCACCGTTACTGGTCGGGTCATGGTGATTGGGCTATTGTGAATCACAATTTGTGATGGTCTGCAGTCGACATCGCGATTGTATGCGCGGCACTGTTTTCTTTCTAATTAAGCCACTTTGCTCGCGATTTAAGCGCGTCGACTGACATTGTTTGCCACTGGTGTAGCTTGGACGCGCATCTGTTTTGGTTTGAGACGTGCGGCCCTATGAGCCTTGTCTTGCTATTCAAATGCTTGCCACTTGATATGAAGCCCATTATAAACACATAGAGGCTTCAACTCAAGCACAGAAGCACCAGACAGAGTGGAGGCAGCAAACTCCGATGGTATATCAACAAAACTCATTTACATTTAATCTCTCTTAGCTTTGTCGATATTGGTCTTATTGTCGGCTTGGTACGGTCATGCCTCCTTGCCAAATGCCTTTAAGTTAACCCAAAGGATAATTTCTATTTTGGAGTCGAGGTCTATTGTGTTCGCCTGCCCGCTGACTGATCCTGCTGGTGCCCACGCGGGTGCAATACCAGATTGATGAACGGGCAGACAGACTACCACTCGCCTTCCAATCAATCCTATCATTCTCCTCTACACTTGAATCAACACTCTACTGTCAATGTGCACTTGTAACTATTCTATGGTAGGATTACAGGTTTGCATCGATTCAGGCAACCAGTGACACCAACCGATGGGTTCTTGTTCTTTTTAAGCCTACCCAGCGCGGGAGCGCAATTCGCCTTCTGGTGGTCTGATTGCAACTATAGAAATCACATTGGTGATGTCCAAAAGAGATGAACTAAATCTTTTCTAACCCTTGTTTGTGATTTTTTGAATATATGCGTCACCTAATAATTGATGTTAAAACAACGGATCAAAAACCGTTTAAAAAGTATAGATTTATTTACGATAACAAAGTTTTTCTAACTTACATCCGTTTAAATTTTCTTAATCTAGGTTAAATTGACAAAATATAATAACAGACCGAGTATTAAGAACACCAAAACGTAGTGTCTAAACACAGCTAACTTTATATTTAACTTTATGGTTAACGAATTTTGGCGAAAACTGTGTTGGCAAACGAAGAAGTGCTCTAGTGAATGCAAGAAACAATAAGAATGAGAATAAAAGAGACAAATTGCTGACAGGTCGCTAGCGTCATTCCAACACTATCGAAAGAAATGCAACCTAAACAAGATGTAAATTGAAAATTAAGTTTACTAAAAACGCACTAATTGCTCTGATATTTGGCCAATGGTGGGCTTGTGAAGAATGATGATATCAATTGATCAGTGGCATCTTGCACTGGTTGACGCCCGATCATATCACCAGTGCTGCACCAATGGCAACCATCCTTGGCTGCCATCGGTCTGTCATCGGTGAAGAAAGCTCGAGATGGCATCAAACTTAGCTCTTTGCTCAAAGTTAGCTACAAGCAGTGGTATCGGAGTATCGGGGTGAGCGTGCTTGGCAGTCCGGATCGGCAGAGTTGGCTGGGCGCGCGTGCCAAACGCCGGTCCCGGCGCATGTCCTGCCAGCGCATGTTCAGCACGGCGCGCGGCACGTCGCTACCGCGGCACTGTCTTGGTGCCCAAGGTGCCAATCGGCTGTCGGCCGAGTGTTGCCAACTATGCTATGCGCCCGGCCTTGGTCATTCGGTTATCGTTGCCTTGCACGCTTATCCCCAGTTCAGAATGCACTTGACGTGAGCCAGTGATGCTGGTCAACACGGACTACATCATCATGGCCAATGACAACAGACCGGCAGACTTTGGTCACTTAGTTTCGTGGTCCTTGAAAGAACGTGCTCTCACTCGATCTTCGATTACACCTCGACTGATCAATAATTCATTGGTTGCTTCAAGCATCAATTGCGCCAGGTTCAAGTCTGTTCTGCGCACGCCACAACTGCAAGTTAATTTCAATTTTCTATCTTTACTCCCACCATTACGATCTCTGTCGCCCCTGCCCTTACCAGCTTGTGATTTATAACGCAAGTGGCACCTCGCACCAGTTCGTTCCTGTTTCCGTCTCGGCCAAGCCTGATCAGTGTTGTGCACGACCAACAATTTGTTGTTGCCGCGTAAAATTTTTTTAAAAAATTTGTTGTGTTTGTTAGATTCATAAATCATCTGAGTTGTCATCTGAGTAGCCATCAATTAGACAAAAACAAGAAGACTAATTTCCTCATTGGCTTTGAAGCTTGATGCCGGGTGCCACAAGCAAGCCAATTGAGTTATCCACGCTAGCATTTCCCTTCTGATGGCCATACTTGATCAATGTCGCCTTCAGTCTTTGTCCGTCCTGTCTTTTCTTGGGATTAGCCATTAGCCCGTTGGATTGCCTTGATTTATTCTCCAACTCATTTACCAGCATCATTTGAGCAGGATACAAAAACACTGGAACGTACAGCAGTTGAAATTGTGCCCGACTTTGTTGTCTACCTACTTACTAAAACTAGCCAGAAAAGATTCCAGTCTTTAGTGTTCATCACCACCAACGGGCATCACAAATTAAACTAACCATGTTATAATGATTACTTTGCAATCAAATTCAACGGTAATTTATCGGGATTTGGACAGAGAAGTCTGTTTGTGAAGAATTGATAAAAACCTGTCTACAAACAAATCCAGTTGTGATCCGGAAGCGGAAATGTTAAGCAATATTGGGTCATTGTTACAGTAGAGAAGTGCGTAATTTATTCTCAGAAGCACAGTATTAGGAGAAAATATTTCTGTTAGCAGTGAACACGAAATTGATTTGCAACTCTGAAATTGCAAGATTAAAGTGGATTGAACAGGCCAGTGGTCATCGCGAACCGTCTCCGACGCGAATTGCCACGCCATGTAAGTGAGATGAATAATTTATTGGTCTAGCTCAGCGGAGCCAACGTTGGCGCAAATCTATGTGCGTGTGTGGCAATCAGTAGTGTGTTGGTGTGGTGAATTCGGCGTCTGCTTCTACCAGGCATAACCCACTAGGGTTTCTTGGGCGTTGGCGTCTGCGATGGTCCTTGTGGCACGTCCAGTTTCTCTGAATCTAGGGTCTTGATTGAGTCAACCGACTCAAGCGAGGCGATAAACTTTGGATTGAGGCCCGTCATCTGGATAGTGGCCACCGTGTCGTTGCAGTGACGATTCACAACTACGAGGTATATGCTCATCATAATAGTAACACTAATAGCCACTACAACCACCAAAATGATGAACTGCATCATATCCTACGGTGTTAAAATAGTTATTATGCATGTACACAACTTTGCACACAATGTCGACTCTACCTCCATTTTGGCAGGTGGTTTTTCTGGAATTTCAGGAATACTAGTTTCATTTTCATCGATACTACGCAAACCTGCAAGAATATGTTGACCATGGGGATCCACAAATTTAAATTGAATTTGGCTGCATATATTTCCAACTTTAAATAAGTCTAGTCCAAAGGTGAAATTACCCTTGCAGATATGTGAGCTCTGATCAATGTTTTGAATTGCATAGAGTTCACGATAAAGCATGATGTTAGTTTCCTTATCCGTTAAGTTGTAATCCCAGAGTAGCCTTTCCACTTGCTCAGGTTGTGATTCTAAGTCGATACTAATGGCTCCTTTCGTTGCCAATATGTAGAGTCGGGTGTGGTTGTGACGTGTGAATATGGAGCCCACTCGAGAAGAGTTTCCAAGTAGAGGCGCTAAAAGATGAATTTGCTGTAGCTGTCCCTCTTCTTCCCAAATATTCATCTCACATCGTTCTTTGCCAGCATATGGCACCAATTTGAAAAGCTGTTCATGGAGCTCCAACTCGGCCCATCTGGTCACGGTTGGAGCATTTACTTTCCAAGAGCGATAATGGAGGTTAGGCTCAACTAATACGAGCACGGTGCAATTGGTTGAACCACTCGAAGCAATCAAGGCAAAGTCAATCTTCACTGACTGGTTGTTTGCTTTGTCGAACATAGGATATGGGCCGACAAGTTTGAATTCGATCACACTACTATCTGGTGTAGATCCGCTTTGCACCGCGTGCCACATGAATGATCCATTGGTGGCCATGAGCAATTCGTTCCACTCAAATAGTTTCATTGTTGGGGACAAAGATCCTTTGGCATGAGCATCCATAAGTCGACAACAGGCAACAATTGCACCCACGACAAGCCACTGCATTGTCTCAAGCAACACTTTACAGTTAATCCAAGTGCAGGGATTGCATTTGTTCTACTGTTTTTATGCGACTCGCTCGATGCTACTGTTCCAATTCAATTAAATGTTCTGTTTGACCAGCGACAAACAGCAGCATGACGAGACGGCTGCTTCCGAGGTGGTCCAATGATCGATGACTAAACACGCTGCCGAAGATCCACCAGTACAAGGAAATTTAATTTTAAAAATCACCGGCTTGAGGAATGTTGTGTCAGAGGTGCGATCACTCACGCGCCAAGCTTTGAACGAGCATTAATCATCGCCCAGTGGTGGATCACTTTCATCAGCACGCCAAGTGCTTGATTGAATTTGGTCCAGTGTTGTACTGCGAGGTTGCCATCGCACGAGCACCGAACGAGCACGCAATCTTTCGTGAATCTCGACCAGGTGCCAGTGTCGACACTAATGGCTACTCGTCGCCACTTGGCTTAGTGATTTATTTGCACATTATGAAAAAGGGTTGCCACCGCTATGCGGCGCACTACTGATTGCCATGCCACATGTAAATCGCTTGAGCAGGCCAGAGGGGAATGTCGCGCGCCACTAATGGATCATCTCCATCAGGCTTCTACTAAGGCGGTGATAGATGAGCAGATGTCACTCGCTGTCCCGCCGACTCGATGACTCAATTGACGACTTGGTGTCGAGCATGAACCCTATGCACTCATTGGACCGGAGACAGGCCAGCCAGTGCCCATCAAGTTGCTCGTCGTCCTTAGAGAATCTCTCGTTGAGCGAAGAGACTCCAATCACCCTCACAACCGCCCCACTTACTTTCACTTGCTCCACCTGTTCCTCAAGCTCGTCTTCGCTCAATTCGTGTCATGACTCAAGCAGTACCTTGCAGCCCGACTACCATGAACCAAGTTCGATCGTTTCGCCTAGTGGCGACTCGGTCTTTATTAGCATGTCACACCCCAATCTCGCTATTGTGCCTGATGAGCAAGATGATGCTTTATACATTGCCTCAGTTGATTACTACCCTGAGCCATACGATCCACATGCCGAACGTTTTTACCAGTATCATGCAACTTCCCACCGTCATTCCTCGTACGGACACTATGTCAACTCACGCCATCACTACTATTGCTATTCACACTCGGATAAGCAGCCCCCGGAAGCTTCCTACATCGAAGAACTGTTGGAAGACGATAGCCAAGGAAAGATTGATACAACTCCTGCCGAGCGAACGACTAGAAGAGTCGAGTTTGCAGACCAAACTCGTCGTCGTTCCACAGCTCGTAAACGACGGTAATGATAAAGATACGCAACTTTTTGTCCAACTTAATTATAAATTGTCCAACTTACCGATGGCAGTGATCACGATGAACAAGATGAGGAAGGGGAGGAGGATAGCGATGAGCCCGAGGTGGACGAGACGGGCTCGGGTCGCGAATCACTTTCGGGTGATCCGTCTGGCCATTACAGACGCGAGTCCGACCTGATGCGCTTCATTCGCTCAGCACGCTCTCGTTCGCCTTCGTTCAACGCTTTTCGAATGTCAAAGCGGTCCCAGATTCACCGCGTCAGTCTTTTAGGACGTCCCATCCATGTTCGCCAACCTCGCCACACTAACCCGTTTTACAAGCAAATCCAAAATGTGTTTCACAACTTTCTGGAGCGCCCTCGTGGTTGGCGTGCCATGTCCTATCATGTGGTAATGTGAGTCAACTTGTTCAAGTGTTATTTGCTTATCGTCCGATAGAGGGCGGTATATTGCCCAGCAAATATTTTTGACCAGAATATTCAAACACAAAATGCTATACACTGCTCTACCAGTAATATAGCCATAGGACATCATAAATAAAAGTCTACTAGTATAGGTTACCCAGAATTATTGCACAATTACGCCTACATTTGGTTGGTCACACCTCTATTACAGTCACATGATGTATGTTTTGTTAGGATAGTTTACCCTTGGTTGCAATCTAATCGACACATCTTGATCGTTAACCCTCTGACTCACGGTTGTTGCGTTTTTTTGGCTGAAGAATTGTTGCCACTGTGTCTCACTGTAACCAACATGATTATTCGAATAGCATTCAATAATAGATGAGCACGAGTAATTACAATGGTGTCGGAACGAGCAAGAATGGTAGTGCGGTCAGTGCGCTATCGGGTACCAGTGACCCGAACTAGTTGTCCAATCAGAATGAGACACACAATGACTTACTGCCCAAGTATTTTATATTTAAATATGTATGAGCAAACATTTCCTAGTACTCTAACTTCTGATTTATATGTGTCCATTGTGGATGCGTGAGCAAAGATATCCGGGCTCAGTAGACCCTATCAAAATTCTCTTAGTGCTAGTGCTCGCGCGAGTTCATCATTTATCTAACACCCTGACCGATGGCCACCATAATCATTTGACATAAATTTTAAAACCAATTGCATAGAGCATCTGCTAGACGCTTTCCAATCTACCCATATATCAACAGTATTAAATTGAGATTCAATATAACTATTCTAAAATACCCTCTGCTTGAACCGGCTAATTGAAAAATAATAGTTGCAAAGTAATATGAATTATTGATGGCATGTGGCTCGACAGGTATGGCTTGGCAGTGAAACTAGCAAAGTAAATTATTAATGTTCAACGAACTATCATCTGGAACAAGGTGGGTGCGAGCTTTTGTACCAAGCCGTGTAGCTCGACGAGGCCTGTCACCGATTCGGGCAGCACAGTGTACGCCACCTCACTAAGTGCTAATTTGGTCGTTTGCCTCAAATGTCATTTTGCTTGCACATACCGACCAATTGAAGCAGCATTTCAATTGCTGATAGTCCCTGAATTTATTCTGCAGTTTATACAAACATTCGTTGTGCGATTCAGTAGTGGCAGTCGACTCAATAGAGCTTATCCCCCGGACCACTGTTGATGCATTGCTACCCCATTTGCCCACTTAATCTTATCTCTCGCTTGTTTAAATGATTTATAGTAGTGACCCAGACAGTGGCGCATGCGATCACCCAGATTCTATCAATTGTAGAACTGTATTGAGTGGAAAGAGGAGGCGAGCCGGGATCCATAACCCTTCGCGCGCTTTGCTGCTAACCAGTGAGTAAGTGGTCAACGAAAGTGGATTCATGTTTCTCACTAGCGTCTCTCACCACTGGTTTGCCGGTTGGTTTGACTTGTTCTCTGCCCGTTTACTCAACCACGTTGCAAACTGGTGTAGAGTGTCTTAGTGATTGTGATTGAGCAACTCTGACATTGCTCGGTAGTTGCTCGGCTGCACCTCTGTACTCACTTCTCGTGCCATTCTGACCGTCTACCCAATCGATTGCCGACTACCGTGACCATGTTTCAGACATTCCTTGCATTGTGATGATGGGGCCGGACCATGATAGTGCCAGTGCAGCACCAAAGTGCCGTCCATGGCATTATCGAGTTTGGTCCAGCTCGAGCTCGCTCACTCAATGGCTCTCGCAGTTCGATCTATACCATCCTCGAGTCAAGTGCTCTCCTGTCACAGATCAAGTCGAGTTATCACTGATCAGCGATTGTAGTGCAAACGCGCTTGACACCGCTTGGCATGGTACATTACCGAAATTAGCTCATCAGTCGGAGGTGTTGTTGAAGATAGGCTTGGAGGACCACCACTGGTTAGCCACATCTGATAAGGCGTTCAGTGGCAATTGTGAGTCCGCTTGGGCAACTAGTGCACCTGACCAGTGTGCTAATGAGTCCCGTTGGGCGCCATCATTGCCACCTTCGCCAGGCAGTGGCCAGAGGAGCAACGCACTGCCCACTGGCTCCATCACTCACCAAGAGCAACACTGTAGACAAGCGAGCACACAACGGAGAAGCAATCACGGCGCTCCTCTGGTCCGATTCTCATCGCTTGACCCATGGACCGAGCGAGTCACCGGTCAAGCATCTTTATCACGCCAGTCAAACGGTGACGAGCTTTCCTCCACCTGGACCGCCATTCACACTGACAACAGTTCAATGTCTCGTCGGATTGGTGGCAGAGCAGAAACGAATCGCATCCGATTCCAACACCAATATGAAGAGTGTGACAGTGACCACGTGGATGACAACCGGCTCCAGCGCTACTCTCCCTCTCACCCTTCTCCCCTGCTTCACTCTCACCACTCGCCCACCAAATGCCAACTTGTGCAATACACAGTGGATGTGTCCTCTTCCAAAGCCACTATTCAAACTAAAGAAGAATTTCCAAAACCAGACAAAGGGTTTAAGAAGAGTGTCAATTGTCAATTGGCACAACACAACTTAAATCGATCTTTCTCACATTCTCACTCTGCAATTAGGTCTGAAATCAGACACGGCCGAGTGTGGAACTTCACATCTCGTCAATTAACCTGTGCTAACCGACTAGCTTATCTTCATGACGCTCGTTTCCGCAAATACCAGTTTTTAGTTAACAATTTTCTTGAACGTCCACGTGGAAAACTAGCGGCACTTTATCATCTTTCCTTGTGAGTAGCTCACCGTACTCCTTTCATTACCTAACCACTTCCGGTCTATTTCCGGGAAATTCCATTTGTGTGGAACTTGCATTGGACTTGGATTTTATTTGATTTGTTCTTTTTTTTCAAACTACATTTTTTAACCGTGTATTTGATATAATGTAGGTCATATTCGATAAGAGATGCATTAGCGTGCGAAGCATTCCTGTTTTCCTAGTTGGTAGTGACATGTCGTGTCTGGTTGATTGAATCACTACTAGCCACCGCAAAGACCACCCAAACATTAGCATATCATACAAGTACCCCCAGTAATGGCCATCGCGTAACTTGTTTAGCATTTGGGTTACTTTACATATACATTGATCTATTGTTGGCCGGACTTTATCCAACAAACCAACTTATGCTTTCACTATTGTGAATCATTCAGTATCAAATTCAGTATCCGGAGATTGCACAAACCGGAACTTAAGTATGTCAACACTTTTCTAGTTAAATTATTTAGACTATACACGTTTGATTTACAAGTATAACTAAGTTACTGACTAAGATTGCATATTGAAATAAAATGGTACCGCTGTAATCAATTGTTGAACACCAACGATGTACTTTTTATCGTTTCAAGAAGACTTATTTCAAGACGTTAGAATTATTTTTATGAATACCTGAGCACATAAAACCTCTTTCTAGGTATATAGGTATATATCTAGGTATTTTATCAAATTTTAAAGCCATTTAAGACTAGATGTAACCCGTTTAGAAACTCCCATTTTCTCAGTGTTTTCTAAAAACCTTTTAACTCTAACTTTGTTTAAATTCGACATCACCTTCGCATTTTCAATTTTGAGACTTATTGCTTTTAATTCTCAATTTTTTACAAAAGTGACATCTAAACTTAACCCAGCTAATCTCACACACTTATCTAAAAATGTATTTTTAAAAAATTAAAATTAAAAATTAAATTAGATAAAACTTGAATCGGAAAAGATTTGTCTTAAATTAGATGTTTTGAATCGAACTTTCTACTTCGCATGAGCTAAAAGTATGGCTGAAAATAACAAATAACAGATCATCATAAATCTAAAACGAGCCAAGTAACAAAATGAATACGAAAGTAAACAAAAATAAACAAATAAATAAATTTTATTTAATAATATTAATAATAAAAGCAAATAAAAATTGGCTAATCAGTTATTTGGCTTGTTTATTATTATTATTATTATTATCTGTGATTCCCCAATTCGGTCCTTGGTAGCTTGGATTTTGCTTAGATTGGCGGAGGGAATTCATTTCTTGCTAGTCAATAAAAATAACAATTAAAGCAAACATTGAGGCTATTTATCTTAGAGAGAATCAAATTATTTTATTGAAGAATTTCAGTCGCAGTACAAAC
>DVQH01000453.1:0-23900 GCA_018231625.1 Papilio phestus
CTGTACCTTAACAACAATGAACACTGACTTTTCGTGAGTTTGAGGGCAGACTGTATGTGAATACCCATTAGAGAGACCGAGTCTCTTTAAAACTGAACGCAACGCAAAATAACCAAAAGCGTACGTCGTTTGTGAAGAGTTTGAGTGGAGAGCACTGGTCAGTGAACAATGTTCTAAAGTTATTAGTGTGTGCACTAAAAACACCACTTCCTCGACTTGTGTGTAGAGTGTTTCCCGTTGCAAGAGCTTCTCGTAGTGATTTCGCGATGGCCACCAACGAAGATCGGGATTTTATTGCGCAAAACAATATTCATTTTGACAGTGATCAGTATAAGGAAAATTTGCTATATAGTTATGTGAATGATGACCGATTGCCTCGAAAGCTGCGAGACATGTTGGCTGACAACTCGTATAGCAAAACTACGCCAATTCAAGCCATCGCACTTCCATGGATTATGAACGATAAAGATTTTATTGGTATTTATTATTTGAATTTTGTAAAATTACTTTTTATTAAACTAATTGTTTTTTAAATAATATATTACTTATAAAGGCATTTCCAAGACTGGCTCTGGAAAAACTTTGGCGTTCATGGTTCCAGCTTTTATCCGTATCTTAAACAGTTCTTTTGCTCGTTCCGATAGCTATGGTCCGAAGGTTTTAGTTGTAGCACCAACACGCGAACTTGCTCTACAAACTCACGAGGTTGTGGAGAAATTCAACAACCGTTGGAGTGTGTGTGTTTACGGAGGTGCACCGCGTGGCGAGCAAGGTCGCGCTTTACGTAGCAAGAGACCTCCAATTATTGTCGGTACTCCAGGCCGAATTAATGATTTTCTCGAGTTTGGCACTTTTCATTTGAGAAATACGGACTATCTCGGTGAGTTTGCTTGTCTACCATTTGTTTTAAAATAAACAAATTCCTTTTAGTTTTTGACGAAGCTGACAGAATGTTTGACATGGGTTTTCATCCGCAAATTATGAAAATTGTAGATAAATGTCCTCCGAAGAACGAAAGACAGACTCTACTTTTTTCGGCTACCTGGACCAAACAAGTGCAAGAGTTGGCTAATCCTTTGCTCAAACATAATCGAATTGTTACCTCGGTTGGCGAGTTTAAGCTTTCAGCTTGTGAAGACATTAAGCAACACCTCTTTTTGTGCAATGATTATGACAAAAAGAAATTATTAGAGAAGATTATAAATGAGTTTAAAGGCTACAAAATTCTTGTATTTGCCAACACTAAAAATTGCACTCAACAGTTGGCTAACCATTGTGAAGACCGTGGACTCTGTGCCAGTAGCGAGTTTATTCACGGAGATTGCTCCCAAGAGCGTCGCGAGGAAGTCATTCGACGTAAGTGATGTCTATTTGTCTATTGTGTTTGGAGTAATTGACCAAATTTGTTTAGGTTTCAACCAAGGGCGATCAAAGGTTGTTTTCGCCACTGACGTGGCTTCTCGTGGTCTCGGTACTACCCATTTTCAATTTAATACTAGTTTTTAATTTGTTAACGATATTTGTATTATTATTACTAGACATCAAGGACATTCACGTAGTGGTCAACTACGATTTTCCCAATGATGTTGAAACTTACGTTCACCGAATTGGACGTTCTGGCCGCAACGGGAAAAAGGGACTTGCTTTTACATTTGTCACCTACAAGGTTGTTGAAAACTCACATATGCTTTCCAAGTTAATCCGAGTGGTCAAGGAAAGTAAGAACAATGTTCCGGATAACATTCTCAACGCAGGTTCTTTCTTTTAAAACATACTCCTTTTTATCTTTTACTTTAGTATTAAAATTACTGATAGAAATTACTTTATAAACTTAAAAATAAAACTCTTTAATAATAACCAAACCTAAATTTATCACATTTTCAATTAAATTTAAATTTGTTAAAATATATACTATAGAAAAATCCTGATGAAACCAATTGAAAACAAAATGCGAGCAGAATTGAAAGAGTTAAAGTGGTAACCAATCAAGGTGTAATAATACTAGCTTGATAGTATAAAGTAGTGAAGTGATAGAGAACTCAGTGACACAAGACCTGCCAGATGTCGAGAGCAGAGCGGAAGGGGTGAACAGTGGCCGCCACTTGTCGCTCACATAGCAGCTTGTGCAACTTGAATTCCGCCCGGGGAAAGATGCAGTCCGCATGAGAGAGCTTGATAGATGGACAGAGATCGTTGGCGCCGTCTCCCACGTAGGAAACCCGGTCAAATTTGACACCTTCCGAGGCTCGTCGCATGATATAGTCCTTGAGCACATGACCTTTGCAGAGGTTACGAGCCGAGAGCGAGCACCAGTTCTGCTCATGGAAGCGTTCAATGCACAAACAACCATTCGGGTCAAAGTGTGCTGGGTTAGTGAACACCTTTCTGTGGAAACCGAAAATATACGATTAGTTGACACTTGGACTCCACCAGGCACTTGACTTACTTGACCACATCAGCTAGTCCATTCACTTCTAACGAGTGTTTAATAAAAAAGCTGTTTGCATCGGAAATGATGACTACTTCAAAGTGCTTCTTGAGTTCAGAAGGTGGCGAGGCAAGGTGACGCATCAGTTTCTTCATGCCCTCTACAAGTGGCATCTTAGCCAGACACTCTCGATAGTCAGCCTCGCCTTTGCCCATTTGGTGAAGGTATCGAAACACCTGTTGCATGTAAACCGTCCAGTCGTTCTCGTTGAGGTACACATCCCAGATTTCTCTTGGAATTTTTCCACCAGGAGCCAACTCGTTAATGAACGTATCTGAGTTACAATCGACAATAGTCTCGTCAAAGTCGAACACAACGAGTTCAGGAATCATTTCTTCGACTGCCATTTTTTGTATTGGTTTGCTTATATCTACAAGAATGGTCAGTGTTGGGTAGAAGTTGACATTTAAAAATAATTTAATTTGAAGCTGACAAATGAAATCTGAAAAAGAATTAATTAAGAATTGTTATAACAATCCATATTGAAGAAATTAGATAAATATGACACTAAAATTTGCATATTATTATTCTAAAGTACTTAAAATTTTAAGTTATCAATTGAATTTCAAGTAAATACAGGTCTATAAAAAAACATTAAGAATTGCTATTAGGGACAAATCACTTGATGATAGATACCTATCATCGAAACTCACCTTTAGGGGAAATATTAGTGAAAATTTGGTGAGGAAAGGTGAGAATGAGGAAGGTTAGTGACGAGTAGTGCTAAATTTAAACTCAACTAACACTACTCGAATTGTGAGTGTCGCTGACGTATAGTAGTAGTAGTGCGCGCTTGCGCTATTTGCTAAAGTTTAGCCTAAACGATGGCACAGCATTACAACTATTCTGAAGATTGGATCAAAGCGACTTGAACCGTGATCAATACCATAGACTTCCTCATCAAATACTAATAATAAGTGGTGACAACACCGGCTCGTCTTCAACTTTACAAATGCTCTAATTAGAAATGAATCAAATATTGCACTGTGAATCAAACTGAACAGAACGGGATACACTTTGGCCGAATGCACTACATGCATTGGTCTTATATGTGTCCGTGTGGGTGCGTCTTTAATTCGATTTAATTATTCTACATTCCATCTGTTTCATGTTTAGTTTATATACTCGTTCTTCGTTGAACTATGATAGAGAATGATTTCTATTTTTATGCAATGATGGAAAGGATAAAGAATTGAAGAACAATGTACATTAATTGCACATGATTAGTTCAATTGTAATGTATAGACAAGTAATATTAATGTCCGTGCGACCAGCAATGATCCAATGCAGTCTCGGGTTGTAGAGCTTACCGTAGATACGGTAGCATCGGGCTACGAAGCGTGCCTGGCAACAACACCACTATCATGTGACTAGCACCAGTGCCACTGCTACTTCTACCACTTCGTGTCTCTGCACACACTCTACTTCTAAGTCACACCACCTCGAACTTACTGATTGAAATAGAGAGCAGTGCTGAATTAAGATTCTTCTAACCATAGAGAGTGAGTAAGTGAATGAGTGAGAGAGAGAGAGAGCCAGCAAGTTTCCTGTGCGACATTGAAATCTAACATTTGAGATCTTGCCAAAAAATTCTCACTCAAGCGAAACCTCAAACCATTCATCGATTATGGAGCTTGAATGTAAATAAATGTTTCTAACTCACCAAAATTAAAGTAACAACAGAAAAACGTAAAAGCTAAAAACCAACTGCAAGAAAGTGCAAATGCATTAGGTCGAGAACAGAATAGACAATGTAGACAATATGAGATTGACGTCAGGATAATATATATTTTATAAAATCTACAAATAAACACTTGTCATTTTTTAATTTATAAAATGCTTTAAAATAATATTGTTTAATAATGTATTATATCACTGCAGTTTGAGAACGTATGAAAATGAGTAACATCTATATTGGCACAACAAATCATTACCTGTGTGGACTATGCTGGGATGAGTGGTAGAAAGTGACTAGCGTAGGCGTGATGTAAGTAGGTTTGATGGTGGTGTTGGTGTCAAGTCATCCTGAAGTAGTGACTCTACTCAGCAAGACAAAAGAGACAGGTTGAGGTGAGAGTGGTTGGCATGCCTCGCCTCGATCGATCCACTCGATCGCTGACTCAAGCACATCGGGCACGCATGTGCACTCCTCACCAATGCCACTAGTACCTCGTTCCATTAACCAGTATATAGCGTGTCAAACCAGCTTGAATAAGACCTTGTTGCCAAGGGCCCTTGCAGTGCACAATCTACCATACAATTTAGCTAGCGACCTTGAAATGATATTTGGATTTAAATTAAACTCTTTCCGCTAGGTGCTGTTAACATAATCATTGCACAAATCGATTATCGATTGACTAAGTTCAACATTCGTAAATCATCTCTGGGTATTAAATTAAATCAGGGTTTTGTATTTCAATTATTGTATGATTCAAAGCTTGTGTGGTTCTAAATTCTTTTTAACTATCTATGATATATATGAGAATGATGAATTATTAATTCAATTACAAAAAGTTTATCAGTTAATGTTGCTACAACTGTTGTCAAAATTAATTAGGTATTGTGTATCAATGTTTAAAGAAAAACTTCCCATAAAAGCACAAATTGAGCATTTTTGATAGATTAACAAGCTTATATTATTATTTAACTTAAATTTTAAGTAATAATTATTAATCAAATTTGAATTTTAATAATTCTAAAAATATTTAATAAACGAATAGTAACACAAGCAAACATGTAAAATTAGAAAATAATTAAGGTTTAGCCATGAAGCTTATCAATGTTTCTCTATCAATTTCTCTAAAGGAAAATCGAAACTTTTATCACTTATAAGTCTCTCTGTCTCTTTGTCGGAAACATTGTTCTAAATATTCTAAATTTGAGTTATAAAATAAGTTCAATCTTTTTGCAACAAAATTTTGTTGTAACATAAAACCAGACAAGAATATAGAAATTGCAAAATGTTCAACATATGAAGTCGTTTGTAATTGAAATTCAAACTAATTTAGTTTAGTGGCAGTGCAGTTACAATTGTACTTATAAGTACAGTACAATTATAGCAGTTCTTCTGAAGAAATCACACTGAAGCATAATGAGAAATTTGATATGTGAAAGCATTGTCAATGATTAACTAGAGCTAGAGAAAAGTAACTAAAACCTGAAGCGTCACTATAGATTGAAAGATTGCTTGAAACAGCAAATCAGACGATGATACGAGCCACGTGCAAGCATATTGATAGCATCATGAGGAATCACAGCGCGTTATAACCAAACATATTTTCTGGTTCATTTCCGAAGTATTTTCCTAAGATTAGAGTGTCTTCCTTAACATCCAAACAAAGTGACTAATAAAAATCCAGCGACAAACACTGAATAATTTATGCAAAAAATGTGCGTCATTTGAATCCATGCGTCATACAAAATTTGTAAGTCAACTCATAATGATCAATTGAATTGTGGTTACACCAATGCATTAAATGCAATGATATTCTAATAAGTAATGTATATAAAAGTGTTGAATTGTAGATTCACAATAGCAGATGCTGACCTAAAACACAAAGACCAAGTTGACAGTTCAACATGTATGCCAAGCCTTCCCTCTACGATCGAGCTAACTTTCTCCAATTTCGCGATGGTTCCAAGTTAATCCAACGAATCAAGCAAGACTTGAAACAAAAGTAAGATTTGTCTACCAATATTTTTTCTCTAGAATACAAACCATGATAGAAATCAAAAACAACAAATTCTGTTTTTATCTTTCAGTAGTAGTTTAAGTACTGACTCTGAGAAACAGATTAACTGTATTTGACATGTTCATTGCTTTAGCTAAGTTCTCTGATTTATTTTCTTAAATTCCTTTTACTAGTAAAATGTTGCCGCTGAACACTGTTCTTGACATTGGTTGTGGCAGTGGAAACCTCACGGAGCGTTTGTACCAAGAGTTGAAGCCAAAGCGCGTGATAGCTTTTGACATCGACCATAAGATGGTAGAGTACGCTCGAAAGCGGCACATGGTAGTCAACGAAAAAGGTGAGCCAGGTATCGAGTACCATCAAGCCAATGCGTGCCAACCCTTCCCGGAGTTAGCCAAACAGCTTCAAGTGGTACCTCAATCAGTAGATCTGGTGGTATCTTTCTACTGTCTCCACTGGGTGCCTGACAATCAGATTGTGTGTCACAACATACACCAATTCCTCAAGCCCCAGGGAAAGGTTTATATACTCTTCTCGGTGTGGAATGATCTGTTCCCCATCCAGCACCAGATTGTTCAACATCCCACATGGAATGCTTACCTACGCCAAAAACTATTCATCAATCCAGGTTAATATTTAAAAATTTATATTAAAGCGATTACAAAAATAAGCTTTCCTTTAAAGATGATGACAAGTCGATTGCCAACTTTGATGTAAAGAAGAAGCCAAAGGAAGAGGAAGTGTTTGAAAAGTGGCACAAGTATTTCTTCAATGGCCATCTTATGATGCATGACATCAGTTTTACCTACACAACCTACGAGTACTTTTCTGCCAACGATTTCTTTGGTTCGTATAGTAATAATCATGCAATACACTTAACGTAATCGGATTTAATTTGATAGATCAAGTTGAGTCAGCGTGTTATTGGCTAGACATCATTCCTGAAAGTATGCACCGAGAGTTCTTGGCTGACTACCACGAACATATTCGCGAGAAATTTATCCGTCCGCAAATGGAATACCAGAAATGTCGAAAAGACCAACTCGGACTGAAAGATCCAATTGGCTTGTTCCGTTTTCCTTATGAGTTTGCGGTTGTGTTTGGGGAAAAACTCAACGAAGCTTAACCGTCAAATCATAAATATTTGAGTAACGGATCAATTTAACAAAAAATGCAATAAAATTAGTTTTACACTTAATAAGATTGCCTCTGGTTCACGGTGTCACACTCAAAAGTTTGAAGTTTTTAAAGTGTGAATGCGGTCAAAAATGTTCTCTACCTTTGGAAGTACAAAGTAGCCTTTTTTCGAGAAGTGGCTAGAGGTAACTCTATGGCCATTCATAATAGAGGTCTTTTCTTGAGCAGGTTGATTGTTGAGTGTTGTGTTGTTGATGTAAGACCACGACTGTTCCCCAATAAACTACTGCTCGCGCTTTACACTGCTAATTTTTTCCAACCATTCTATTTGAAAATGACCAATTTTTAAAACTCTCATTGAAACTAATTGCTGCTACTATGTGAACTTTTACTCTGTTTTGGCTTATCTCACCGAAATTTAAAGTAATTGTAAACTTTCCACTATAGATATATATCTTCAATTTCATAACTATTTATCTGACACAAGTTCATAAAGCTCCCTTTAATCGACTTTGAATGATTAATCGAATTTTTAAAAATATTTTGAAGACAGAAATTTTAAAAAAAGTATTTAAATAAAAATAAAAATCAATGCCATCTACCGGCGTTTCCTGTAAGTAAATAACAATATTGCTATAGGCAAACACGTGTGATCAAGTTTGCACTCAGACTTGAAAGAAGTCCCTTTACATGAATCATTAATTGGTCATTAATTCATTGAGTTGAAATTGCAACTATGGACATCTACAAGCGAATTGCATATTTGCACCAAGTACAAGACTTACTTAACCAGATGAATACTACTTCTCATTCAATGTCGTCAACGACCGACACTGAACAACAAGCTGATTTGTCCAATTCTAACACGGAAGTTGCACCAAAAACTTTGGCAGCTGACTGCGAAAACAAGTCTTTAATCAAGCTTAATTCATTTTACGGTTATCTTACCAAGGAGATCTCGATGAAACACAATATTCAAGTGTAAGTTTTTTAAGTCTTGTTGACAATTGTTGATTTCATATTTGGTTTTTTAATAAACTAAATAGGTTAAACTGTGATAAAATGAAACAATTCCGATGCAAGCGATGTTTTTGTTTGTATGATTTTGATAAAATTACCAAGAATGGTCTGCTAAAGCGACGCAGCAAGAAAAGATATTTGCAGATCCACTGTCCACAGTGCGGTTACGCGCGAAAGATCATTTTTCGCCATGAAGCCAAAACCAAGTTTGAAAAATATTTTGCGCAACAACAGATCAAATCAAAATGATTTCTTAAAGTGTATACTAAAAATATCATATGGTTGATAATAAAAATTTATGGCAATTGGTGATTGAGATGTTATGAATTGGCAGGGTGGGTTTGATGGCATTGCTTTAATATGATGTCATCTGTGAAGGGCACTATTGTTATTGTGCTGCTGTGTGTGTTTGGTCTCATTGTCGGTTTGGGCGATTTTCCAGAGTTACCGCTCGCTTTCACCGGTCAATTTCACTACTTTACTTTCACTATTTTACTATCTCCTAAGTACTTTGAGAGTTTTGGTCATTGCACTACACCACAGCCTAGTGCTTACTGAGCATGGCTGATTACCTCGCTTCTATCTTTGGCACTGAAAAGGATAAGTAAGTTTTTACCTATTTGACATAATTTATTCAAAATTAATTTTTAAAATTTCATTTTCAAGAGTCAACTGTTCCTTTTATTTTAAAATTGGTGCATGTCGGCATGGTGAACGTTGTTCTCGTATTCACAACAAACCAACTTTTAGTCAGGTAAGCACGAAAAACTTGCCGATTTCTTCAATTTGTCATTACAAACTATTGAGGTATTATTCTCCAGAGCATTTGTTACATTTCTTTGTTTTTTTTCAGACAATCCTGCTTCAGAATCTTTATCAGAATCCACAAAATGTAACTCAAATTGATCCCGTCGGTAAAGGTACGTCCGTAAAATGATGACATTTAAGTTCTAGTCAGTAATATTGCTTTTACGTCGATAGAAACATCGATTCAACGCATTAATTCGATGAGCGATGAGGAGGCACAGGAACATTTTGACGACTTTTTTGAGGATGTTTTTGTGGAACTTGAAGACAAGTATGGCGAGATAGAAGAAATGAACGTGTGTGACAATCTTGGTGACCATTTAGTTGGCAATGTTTACGTCAAGGTAATTCTTTTTGTTTTATTTGCTTATTGTCTTTATTTTAATATGCTTTAATTAGTTTCGTCGCGAAGAAGATGCTGAGCGCGCGGTAGCGGATTTGAATAATCGCTGGTTTGGAGGACGACCCATCTTTGCCGAACTATCACCAGTAACTGATTTCCGTGAAGCATGCTGCCGCCAGTATGAGATGGGGTTTGTAGATATTAGGCTTTGTTTTGGATCAATATTAATGCAACTATGTTTAATTAGCGAATGTACTCGTAGCGGGTTCTGTAACTTTATGCACATCAAACCCATTTCGCGTGAGTTGCGTCGTGAACTCTATGGTCGTAGACGGGCGGCAGCTCTGGAGCGACGAACTGCCAGGTACTTGAATCGCTGTGCTATTTAGTGTTTAGCAAAGTTTCTTTGACTTGCAGCTTTCTCGCGGATGGACCTCGTGGTGGCGGCTTTTCGCATGGCGGAGGCTTTAATAATGACAGACCTCGCAGTATTGAGCGTCGTGAGCGGAGACCATCGAGAGATCGCGAACACCGCGATCGTGATCGGCGAGATCGACGCGAGCGAGATGATCGAGAACGCCGTCGACGTCACCGGTCCAAGTCGAGAAGTCGCTCCAAAGATCGCGAGCGGCATCATCGCCACCATCGAAGTAGACGGGACAAAGAGGAACGCGACGATGCCATCAAGAATGAGCCTGAGGAAGAGAATGCTTATCCCATTCATGGTTACTCGAATCATGACAGTGGCTACGGACAAGATGAGACCGGCGATTATCAACAGGACTACACCAATTCTGCGGAATACAACGCCAGCAACAACAATTACAGCAATGGCAACCAACAAATGGACAACGATTACTATGGGGCCGCTCTTCCCGACCATAAATGACCAGTTCTACCCACATCATTTGCTTATGTCTAGAGTTGTAGCACCACACTCATGTGACCCACCAAGCCAGAATATCGCATTCAATTCTTTAATTCATCTTATTCATTTTCTTTTGCTATGAATCTTATTTGGATTTCATCTTATACTGGATACTATACTCGACAACAGTGTTCGTTTTTTAAGAGTTATATCGTTTTGTTTCTGCATTTCGTCGACTTGCTCCTCAGTGATGAGATCCATACTCGAGGTTGATTTAGTGATCAACTGCGAAACGTTGATCGGTTCACTGGAGAGCCTTTCACCTTGTTCTTGTAGGCGTTGCGCTTTGACTTGTAGTCGACGTACCTCGCGAAATGTGTACTTCACTGCTTTCTTCAGTTCATATTCACTATAGAGCGGGATTTGTGCCATATTACCAAACGTTTTTTTGAAACGCAAAAGTCGAAGGTCAACTAGTTTTAGTGCCATTAGGTTGCGTGACCAACGCAAAGACTTGTAGTACTGATCGAAGCCAGCCACTAATCGGCGACACAACTCGTCGTTCACTGGATTCAATTGGGGAACCACTTTCTTCAGCACTCTAAATGGTGGTTCATCAGTTTCATAATGATTAATCAACACAGTATTTACCTAAACTGGTAGTTAAGTGGAGTTAGCTTGAACCTTGTGTCAAGTATAGAGGTCATGAGGCTAGGGTTGAATAGAGCTGTGGTGAAAAAGTTTCGATACCATCTGCGACCAACCAACAGTGAACTCAGAACGATCCATAACAAAGTAAACATGAATGCCAATATCAGTGTGGATAAAATTCCCAATCTTTCCGAGCCGAAGAATAAATCGGGTTTGATATCCTCAAAACGATTCAAATTGTTCAAACTATCGTCTTCTTCCTCTACCATTTTTTATTTTTTGATTTTATTTCTTACCAATTGTGGATACAACGAGAAAGTCTTAAAGTTCTATTTTACTCGTCTGTGTTCGATAGTTTAACATTTCTCCTATATATTAATGAATGAATGGTCGTGATTTTCTATGTTCTGTCATTTTTTGGTATTGTGCCACCCACATTTTTGTACTGGGATAGTTACGCTACTTCCACTGTGCTTAACCGATTCGAATTCGAATCTAACTTTCACTGTTGTGATTCGAATTCTTAACAGATTCGAATCTAACTTTCTTTGTTATTATTCGAATTTTATTCCGATTTGGTTCGAATTTTGTGCATAAATCTTCGAATTCAATTCTATTCGGAATTCGAACTTTTCCAATTCTCGCTCGATTCGATTCGAATTTTTTGCATAACCCTTCGAGTTAACTCGAGTTTGACCTCGGCGGCTCTGCTGCCGTTTTTTACAAGAAACAGACGACGCTTTAGCGCCGGCCCTCTTGTAAAAAAATAATTTTTAATACAAAATAATTTACTTTGGTAAAATAAAATAATATAATGAGTGCCATGACTCATGGTTCATGAGTCATCGTGCTTTTGCACGAGACATAAAATGTAAACTGGATTTGAAGTGCGATTAAAACTTGTAAATTGAACTAAAAAACAGCGAAATTGAAATGGATGAATGGAAATGAGTAAACTGAGTGTTTCTAAAATTGGATGCTGGTACCACTATGCACAGTTGTTGTCCAATGTCAATGGTGATTGGTGGAACGAGTGAGTGCGAAGGCGCTATTGGAAACTGAGGAGAACGTGGTGAATTGTGGGCCAGTATCAATGCGATTGAATCGGCACAAATGGCCACCAACAAACCAGTTTAGCTTGCTCGAAGAAAAGCACACGCACCGGTCAGCCGAGCCACGCAACACTGCACCCCCACAAACTATCTTGCTACCCCTTGCACCTTGCAGTGTAAACAAACAATTCAACTCTAGTTGTCTCACCATCTGTCACCAATCGTTGGTTGATGTCAATCTTGCCTGATCGCTGCTAATCAATGTCATGACTAAGGCAATGGCCTCCACATCGTAAACGACCAAAACGGCAACGTAGCAAAGAGAATTTTGCGAGCAGCTAAGTGACTTTTGAATTGCAATGGTAAGGATAAAGTTGATTCTATATCCATATCGCTTCGTATTTCTATCATTAAGAGCTGGCTCCGTGTGTAAGTTTTTTATTAATAATATATATATAAAGTAAAGTAACCATGTCTAGTGCGTAGTACATTGTTTATATTCAGTTTCTTTCTCTCTTCTCTATAGCTAGATACTGTTGCAACAACATTGCTCACTGATTTTATGATTGACTTACGGGAAGTTTTACTAAGAATTTTCTTAATTTTCGATCTCAGACAAACATTAAAACTGATGATAAGTCAAACAAAAACTTGTTTTCGTTAATGGACTTTATACTATGGCGGAGATCAATTTTCCCTGGTCTTTTGTAACGCTATTATCAAGTTTTGATAGGTTGGTAAACTTGTCATTGGTGTAGGTGGTGTAAGAAATCAAATCGATAAACTAAATAATATAGTGTTACTTCTTATCTGCAATTGATTGACGATGACATTTAAGCTTCAGTCTGTTTCAATGGTCAGTCAAGAACCAGAAGCCGCTGAAGTTGCATCAGTCTTGATAGTATAGCAAGATTTTGACGTTTTGCTGGTGCCATCAAAAATTTATTATATCCGGAGACAATCTTTCTACTAGCGCGAATCTGTTTATTATACAATACTCCATGTAATTTGATACGTACCGTGCATGATAGAGGTTTAGCAGTACAGCAATTAGTCGCACAACTACACCACAAGTTTTCTTGTTGCTTATTCCAAGCCAATAGCGCAGATGAAATGAGGTGACCCTTGATGAACGTGCCATCATGGAAATCCGAGGCAAAATCAATAAGCCATCACTGTTTGACCAGTCAGGTCAAGCTGCTCAATGGCTTTCAAGGTATCTTAATACATTGTGTTCAATCAAAACATTTGACTTATCTTTATTTCTTTAGCTGGGTTATGCCCTACTTTGGCTCAAGTAACTCAAACCGTGGCGTCAAGTGTGACTTACTCGAAATTGAAGATCTTCATCGCTGTTCTAGTCAGGATGAAGCTGCTGAATTGTGTCATCTTTTCGAAAAGTTTGATTTTTACTATCTAGTTTAAACTAAAAATGCTAAAAACTATTTTTCAGAAACTTCAATTTGTGCAAGAATGAGAAGAACAAAATTGATTCAATATGGACAAAGTTTATTTCGCACAATACCTTTATTGTTGCCATGATTCGCACTTTTAAGTACGAAACTATCGCGCCATTTCTTCTTTTCATTGTTCAAGTGAGCCTTTTGAACCTCTTTTGAATTAGATTACAAAATATTTTTTAAATTTATAGGACGTGATCATTAAACCTGTGCAGCCGGTACTAATTGGACTGATTATTCGATATTTTTATCAGTTATCCGAGGGCAATCCTTACTCGATTCTCTATTGTTTAACAATTACAACTGCTCTTTGTATCAGTAGTCTTCTTTTAATCCTTGCACATCATCCTTCATTGATTTATTCATTGAGATTATCAATGCGAATCAAAGTAGTCTGGTCCACTCTCATTTACAACAAGGTATGTCTAGACTCTAGACTAAATGTTTGTATATTGCTACAAGTAACTTGCATATGGGATTGTCTAAACAGTGTCTTCAACTTAGCGCTAATTCGCACTACTATCACAACTTGTCCAAGATAGTAAACTTGATGACCAACGATGTTCGTCGTTTTGACGAGTTTTCTCTGATGGCCAACTACCTGTTGATTGTGCCTCTTCAAACCGTTCTCATCCTTGTAATCTCGTGGTACTACATCGGACTCTCTTGCCTTGCTACCTTTGGTGCGTTTCTTGTTTTGGCATATTTTCTATCCTATCTCAGCAAACATTTTGCCGAGTTGCGAACTGCCGCCATAGTGCACACTGAGAAGCGACTTCAGATTCTTGACGAAACTTTTCGCCATCTTCGTGCTATTAAGATTTACGCACTTGAAAATCAATTTCTCTCAAAAATAATTGCTCTTCGTCGGTATGTTTGTTTCTATGAATATGTTTGAATCAAATCAAACTTTGGTGTTTTATTTAGTATTGAAATATGTCAATTGAAGATACCACTCTTAGCTCGCTCTATCACACTGTCGTTTTCGATGGTTTCAAGTCGTGTCATCTTGTACTTTACATTTCTGCTTTATTTGATTCTTTTTGAATCGAAACAACATTTCTATCCAGAGACAGTGTTTGTTTCTGTTACACTTTTTGAGCGACTTCGGTATTCATTAACTTGGACTTTACCTCAAGCCATTTCTGGTCTTTATGACATTCTGGCGGCATCGGAACGAATGGACCAATTCTTAAAAGAGCCTATTCCAAAAAGAAACCAACATATTGGAGATAAACTCATCAAACCTGGGATACATATTGAAAAGATGAACACTAAAGTTTCACTTACTGATAAAAAAGTTTTCCAACTGAAGAATATTGATCTTTGTATAGAAAATGGCGAAAATCTTCTCATCATTGGACCTGTTGGCAGTGGCAAGGTTTGAATTGCAATAGTTATTTTTTAAATTTTTAATTAGCACTTTTCATAATCATTAGACGACACTGTTGTTATCTTTATTGTCGGAAGTTTCAGTATGCCAGGCTGGTCGATTTGCTATCAATGGTTCGATTGCTTACGCTAGTCAAGAAGTTTACTGTCTCGGGTCTACTATTCGTGAAAACATTATTTTTGGTCGTATCTTTGATCGGAAACGTTACGAAGAAGTGCTCGAGATTTGTGCTTTGAACCACGACTTGAGTGATCTTCCTCTCGGTGATCAAACTCTTGTTGGTGAGTGTGGATTTACTTTGAGTGGGGGTCAGAAAGCTCGAATTAGTCTTGCAAGGTGAGTTTGAAATTGTAAATGGAATTCACCATTTGATTTTTTATTTATAATGAGTTTGCTTTAGAGCTTTATACAGTGAAAGCGACATCTACCTCTTGGATGATCCCTTCAGTGCGGTGGATGCTCATTTGGCGCAGCACATTTACCAACGATGCATTCAGACCTTTTTGCGAAACAAGTGTGTGGTTATCGCTACTCACCAACTGCAATTTGTACCTTACAGCACTCGTGTCTTGCTTCTTGATAAGGGTCAACCAAGCGCTTATGGCTCGTTTGAAAGCCTCATTGCCACCAATCAGCGCTTTATCGAGTTTTTCAATCTAACTAAGCACTCACAAATGGCTAACAACAAGGGAGACTCCTTTGATGATCTTGCTGTTCAAACAAAGAATTGTGAGATTAACTCGAACAAGAGCGAAAACAATAATAATTCCAAGACCATGGACACCTCTAAAGGTACCCAAGGGGTACTCTCAAATCTTAAGTCACACGGCGAAGCGAGCATTTTGAATGAGTACTGGCACTATCTCAAGCGAGGTTCGTTTGGTTTTGGTTCCATATGGCTCGTTGTGGTCAGTGCAATACTTTCACAAACTTCGGTTTATTTCTGCGATCACTGGCTCACACTTTGGTGAGTAAATGAAACTATTGTAACTTTGAACTTGATTGTTCATTTGATAGGAACAAGAGCTCTTTGAACACGGGAATTTTTCTCGCAATTTACACGGCAATCGTTATGCTGGTAGTTATTCTCGCTATTCTTCGCTCTTTCACATTCTATGAGCTATGTCATGGTGCTTCAGAAAATGTGCACAATCAAATGAGCGAACAAATCATCAAGGCACCAATTGCATTTTTTGATCACTTTCCCCAAGGTATTATAATTATTCAGTATGATACACTTTGGTTTAATTTTAAGTTTTTTTTAAGGAAAATTGCTTAATTACTTTACTCGTGATGTGGGCGTATTGGATGAGACTCTTCCATCTGCATTGTTTGAGCTTAATTTGGTGAGATTTAAAATAAATCGTTTGCAAACCCATTAACCTTAAACACGCTTTTTAGGCTTTTTCACAAGTTGTCTCTATTTTGTTTGTTATCCTCTTTATGAATCCATACATGAGCACAATTACCTTTTTCTACATTTATTTACTTTTCAAAATGCGTCATTATTATGCCCATTCTTCTCATGTATTACGCCGTTTTGAAGTTCAAGGTAAGATTACTCTTGATGAAAATGGATTAGTGATATTTACGTTTTGTAGCTCGCAACAGCATTTTTGCTCACTTGAGTTCAACTCTGAACGGCTTAAGTATTATTCGGGCTTACTCTGTGCAAGACATCTACCGTGAACGAATGTACAATTTGCTGAATGATCACACTTCCACAATGTGGTTGCAGATTTCCTCTGCTCGTTTCTTTTGCATGATGATCGATCTTCTCTCATTTGTTTACATTATTGTTGTCCTTTTGTTGCTCTTTATATTTTCATCAAGCACTAACGGACAACTGGTTGGTCTCTGCCTCGGCTCAATGTTTAATCTGATTGGAGTAGCACAATGGGCATGGAAAAGAACTATTGACTCAGATCTATGGATTATGTCTTACCAGAATCTCTCGTTATTCGAAAATTTGCCCAATGAGGAAGACAAAACTGCAGCGTTTGGAGTTGATTTAGTCTCTTTTGATGTGACTTTTAGTAGAAAACACTTAGTAGAGTTTCGAGATCTATCTGTTTACTATTCAGATGAGATGAGCGGAAGACTTCAAAATGTGGCGATTCACGACTCTTGTGAACAGCGTTATGTACTTCGCAACATTAATCTTCAACTGCTTGATGGCCAGAAAGTTGGTATTTGTGGTCGAAGTGGTTCAGGAAAATCTTCTCTTGTCAACGCTTTACTTCAATTGGCAGACTACACTGGCGAAATAAACATTGATGGAATCGAAGTACACTCTTATTCACTGAGTGAGTTGCGCCGACACATCTCAATCATTCCTCAGTATCCAGTTATCTTTAATGGTTCTATTCGTGAAAATCTTGACCTATTAGGACAGCACTCTGATCATGAGTTGTGGAATGTGCTGGAGCGTGTACAACTACGCACAATGATTGAAGCGATGAAACACGGTTTGGACGAACCTATCAGTGTTGAATCGCAACAAATGAGTGTTGGACAGAAGCAACTGATTTGTCTGGCTCGTATTATGCTCCAGAACAACTGGCTTATTATTCTAGACGAAGCCACTGCCAATGTTGACTTTCATACGGACAAACTGATTCAGCAGACCATTAGACGAGTGTTTGAACATTGTACGGTGATCACCATTGCTCATCGACTCGATTCCATTATCGATTGTGATCGCATTCTTGTGTTCGATGGTGGGCGTCTCATTGAAGATGATACTCCTCGTCGACTTCTTGGGGACAAGTCTAGTCACTTTGCCCAACTTGTCCGCCAGACAGGCTCTAAGATGGCAGCGCGACTCGAAGCCTCAGTTTTCGGTCAGTCAGGTGGGACACAGCTGTTTTAATCATTCGAATTCTGTGATACACACCTCCACTCTAATCATATTTTGATTTTATTGCTCATTTTATTTTTGACTTATGAAATAATTTTATCTATTATTAATTTAATACATATATATTGTTAAAAATGGTTTTATTTGGGAGTACTTTGACTTCCTTCTTTGCAATTGGCTTCCATTGTCGGGGTTGCGCTTTCTTTCTCATGCTCGCATTTGGTGACAATATTCTCTAGCTGCTTCATCATATCTTGCTGGATTTTTTCTTTTTCAGCTTCAGACAAACTGGCTAAAAACAACGAAATATCAGTATGATTGTTCTGCATAAATGGTAGTTCACTCACTTCGTTTGGCTTTGAGCCGAATGTCGGTCTGTGAGCCGATATCGGTATACTTGTCTTTGTCTTTGCGTGTCAACTTGTGTGAGTCGGAACCGTCAATATTTTCCATTTTACTGTTAACAAGTGAACCGCACTGGCTAATAATAAATACCAACAACAAATGACATTCTAACCACTAGTCATTTTCTATTTATGCTTTTAGAATGAATAATTCAATCAACAACAAATTAGTTTTAAATCAATTTTTTATTCATTGTTTCTTTTCAATTGAATTCTCATTGCTGTGAAAAGAGGGGTTTGACTTGGATGGCTTTGACTTGGAGGCTTTGCGACTTTTTCGAGTTTTCTTTGAAGACTTGCTTCGTTTAGATTTGGAACTTTTCTTTGTACTTTTCGAACTACGTCGACTTTTTGAAGAGTTTGAATGTGACTTTGCTTGTTTTGATCTTGAGAGATTAGATGTGATTCGGGAACTGCGAGCATTGCTTGATTGCCGTGCAGTCTGATGCATACTGGCCTGTCTCAAAGTCAACTCTGCATTGTTGTCACGCACTTGTTCTATGCCAGTTCGGCCACCCATTTGACTGACGATCACCACCAAGACACCAATGATGAGTACCACAGTGCTAACCATCACCGTGGTCACTGCTATGAAGAACTCTACCGCCACTTGATGTGAGGAATTCATCCCAAGTTCAACTCAACAAGTGGACACTTCTCTTACGAAAGTTCACTTCTTGTTACACTTTCAACCGATTTATAGTGTCTCATCTTGTTGAAATTTAATTTTTCTTAATTACATTAATCAGCTCCTTTTAGCTTATATAAAAAGCGAACCAATTGTATGCTATTGTTTCACATACAATAGTTATATAATTGAAATAATTGCAAAATTGATAAGCTAACTTTGCTCTATCCGATTGAACCTATCACTGATAGGCTATCAGTGACAAGTTGTTTGTATTAATTTTTAAATTATTGCCAATTCTCTTCTTTACTAAGCCTTAAGTTTTGCAAGAGTACCCCGGTTAAATAGTGGAAAACTCTATGCAAACTCCCGCAATGCGCAGGATTGGTTACCCAAGTTCGAAAACTGAGCAAGGTTACCGACAGTTGATAGAGTACAGTAAACCCTCAAACTCATGAGATTTAACAACAATGTCTGTAACAGTAACTGTATATAATGAAACAGCAAGTGGTCCTGCCTTTGTGCTTACTTGGGTTTTCGAATTTAGAACTTTCACTGTACCTTAACGACAATGAACACTGACTTTTCATGAGTTTAAGGGCAGACTGTATCAACTTGATACCTCGGCCGACTTGTCGCATAAGCCTGACGCAGTACTCCATGCGCATGCGCATACTTGAGCATGCTAGGCCACCCGTATCAGAAGTTATAACCTCTGGAATACGCGTGTCCCAGCTACTGAGATCGCTGCTTCCAGCTTCTAATAGAGTCTCAAGTTAGAGTTAAAACGGGTGACCAACCCGCCCTGGGAAAAGAAAAAACTTTTCTAAATTATTGCCAATTATTAAAAAAAATATTCTCTCGTTAGTGATCATGGATTTGAAGTGAGATTTGCTCTGATAACGAGTAGTGTAATGTCTGGTGTATCGCCTAAATCTATAGACTCTCCAAAACTGCATCAATACAAGGTAACTGGCAGCGTGTGGCAGAGTGGTGAATCGCAGCTCCCCTAGCGGCCAACATCTAATTCACTGTGGTACTCCGCACAGCTGACCCGTTGTTAGCAAGCCTTTTTGAATCGATTTGAAGTTCTATGAAGTATTATATCAACCAAAAAATTGAAAATATTGACAATTACTTGGAAAGAGTATAACAATAGCAAAACGAATAAATAAAAAATTTAAATATTTATTTACTAAACTTGCTTATAGACGATAGTGTCATAGAAACCGGTGCTTAATGCACGCATGCCCGAGCAGCCGACATGAAGAGCTAGCAGTCAGTCTGACTATGGCGAGTTTAGGGTAACAAAACAAACCCAAACTGGTACCAGTTGTCTGAAATCGCCCAGGCAGTCTTGCGCCACGCTGTCGTTAGCTATCATTAGTGTCTGAAAGGGAGGGAAAGAGAGGGTGAATTAAGCTGAGTACATCATTAGTGCCCTGGGCAAAACCAGTTTTTTGAATGAGAATAGTGATTCACGTCCTTCGAGCCACCCAACGTTGGATCGCCTGAACGAGCACGCGATTAGGTGGACTGCAACACTACATCACTTATATCCTCTTATCCTCTTGATTCACCAATGTGGTAACAGTGAATCACTTGCATTGTTATCGCACTGCCATTTGACCAGCGAGTCTCGATCACATTCCTGTGAGTAGAAGAATTGAGTTGAAAACAAATCATCACAACAAGAAGGTAAGATCTAGTTTGGCAACTCTGGACGGCACGCCCGCGAGTTGTCCGCAACGGACAGTGCACACCCTTCGGTGCCGCCTCGCATTGTGCTTCTCCTCACACTCGGTAGACCAAGTGACTTATACTCTAGACAAGTGTGGCTCATTTATCTTTGTCACAGTGAGTACTACTCCGCATTATCATCTATCGACATCACACTTTTCGTTACTTGCGTCTACTGATTGCACAAGTTTCATACCAATTCGCTTATTGATTTAGTGGGGTTTGTGGCACATCTGATTGAATCTACATTGGTAGTCATGTCAATTAATTGGTCATGCGACACCTTTGTGGTGCTACCTTGTGCTACCTCGAATGGTCAGATGATTTTCGGCAAAAATTCTGACCGACCTAAAGGGGAGGTTCAAGAAATTGTCTTTTTTAAGCGACAACAATTTGAACCTGGAAGTCAACAACAGGTAAGATTGTGTTATTTAAAATAAATCGATACTAAAATGTGAATAATCTCTACATTGAATAGTGCACTTACATTTCGGTCGACTCAGTGTCGGAAACTTATTCTACCATTTTGAGCAAACCCGCGTGGATGTGGGGTGCCGAAATGGGAGCCAACGAGTTTGATCTTTGCATTGGCAACGAGGCTATTTGGGATAAGTTACTTTCTGACAAAGATGCTGAGAGTAAACTTCTTGGTATGGATCTCGTGCGACTTGGTCTAGAACAATCTAAAACCGCCTCGGAAGCTCTTGAAGTAATCACTGGCTTGTTGAAGAAGTACGGCCAAGGTGGACTGTGTTCTAATACTCGCGATAATTTCTACTATCATAATAGCTTTCTGATAGCCGATCCTAAAGAAGTATGGGTACTGGAGACAGTTGGCTCTGAATGGGCTGCCGAAAAAGTAGAATCCAGTTATCGAAACATTTCAAACTGCTTGAGTATTGGCACCAAGATTGACAGAATGAGTGACCAACTCAAAGAAACCGCTATTAGCAATGGCTTTTGGGACGGCAAGGGCGAGTTTCATTTTGCCAAGATTTTCTCCGACGATACTCAAAGTGATTCATCTCGCTACGAGGCTGGTCAACGACTGCTACAAAACTATTCAAAAGGTTGCTCAATTGACTTGCGCATTGACAGATACTAATGTTGGGTTTTAATGTTTGGTGCAGACAACAAGTTTGATATCAAATCGATGATGGCAGTGTTGCGAGACAAGCAAAGTGGCATCTGTCGTGACTGCAATGACAACTCGCCTACCGCTTCTAGTCAGGTGTCGGTGCTGTCAGGCGATGTGCGTAGCCGTCCCAGTTGTCATTGGTTCACTGGCACACCTGACCCACAGTATTCTTACTTCAAACCCTTTATCTTCCATCCCTCAGTGCAACAAGCCTCTGACAAGACTTGCTCACCCCTCACCGGACCCGACTTTCGTCATCATCTCTACCGTCGACACGAGCAGTTCTACGAACGACTTCAAAATGACAACGATTTACAACAAACTCTTCGACACATCGAGAATCTTTGCATCGATGAACTTGAGCAAATGCTCAGTGCTGGCTACAACGAGGATGAGGACAACGTCAATGAGATTGACAGTCTCTTCAGTGATTCAGTGGAAAGTGAACTCCGATTTTATCGCTAAACACATTCCTTTAATATCGATACAACTGCTAAATTCGAGAGCATTCTTTCTATTGAAATTTCCAAATGTTAATGCATTTCCATTTTATTCTAATCATTTTATGCACATTACACTTCAGTGTTAATACTTTATCACTGATGAACTATCAGTTCACATGGGTGCTCTTGTGATATATTGACAAAATATTTGATTCGTACTTTCTATGTTATCAATATATGATAAATAACTAAATCAATGATAATATATTATTAATAAAAATACTCTTCAATTATGTTATCAAAATTGCTGCTCTACCAAATCGGAGGTCATTTCTAGTGTTGTATGGGCACACAATCCGCACTATGAGTTGTCATTTTCATCTATTTTTACTGCACACAGTAGGCTTCGTGAATTCGTGAAATAAACTTGAACTGTTCTTTCAAGTGTTGAATTACATTTCTCTCACTCTTCCACTCACTTGCATGGGCTTTTGTACAAAGTGACACAGACATTCCCTACCACACAGAGTTCAAAACAATCTCTCAACCTAAGTAGAGAGTGAATCCTCGTCATCGCTGATTGTGTGGTTATATTTTTAGGTTATTCCTACCCGACGCAACTTGGTGTGACATTTACTAAAACTGAGTTCTCTAAAATGAACTCAATTATGCCGGTATGCGATTTCATTGTTTTCAAATGCAAAATGTTAATCGTATAAAATCAATAAATATTGCATTTAAAGGTCGGTGTCAGGCATATCTGTACATATCATAAAGTTGGTTGATCTCTCTCAAAGTTAAGTACTAACACAGTAACCTAGTGTTGTAGTGGTTATCACCATCACTATGGGTGCTCGTAATCCTGACTGTCATCATCAATGTACAATTTGTTTTCCACTTATTACTCATTCATCTCATTTTTATATAAATAAAGCCTCAACATGTAAATGTTGTCATACGCAAGAATATGCTAAAACAACTATAAATATATCTATTCCATGAAAGTCATAAACATTATTTTTTTCGCACACGTGTATAGTCCAACTCATTTACAATTAAAATAAAAATGTTAAAATTATAAACAATGTTGCCAAGTATTGACAATGAGTGCTAAGAAAGACTAGAAGAAATGTACTTTGAGTCATTGTTAAAAATAAACTGGTGATTGAATAAGTGACGAATCACCAGTAGGAATGACGGTGGTGTGGGTCGGGTGCAAGGTGCCGCTTGCTCGATCTATGAGCACCAGTTAACTCACTGCAATGAGTGGTGGCAGTGGCACCTAGACCATTTTGCCTGCATCATTGTGCCCACACCTCCACCTCTACCGCACTGGTACCCATGCATCCATCCGCTACTTCTATCTTCTCCATGTACATCTCTCACTTCACATTATTTGTTTTACAACTTTTGTGTGCTACTACTGTTTGAATTACGAATTCCCCAAATTCATTGTTGGTCGGGTTTGTCCGCTATGTCATAACGTATGATTCTTCTAGGCTTGTGCTGTTCTCTCGTTTACGCTTGATATCGGATTTTTGTGATATGACGCAAGTGAATCGAGTGAATTCCTAAATGTTATTAAATCAGTTTAAGCAAACCCTATAAAACAAAATACATTTTAAGTAAACATGAACAAATCAATTCTTTGAAAATAAGCAAAAATTACTATTACTACCGAGAAGTTCTTTTTTATCATTAAAGTATTCAGAAAAAAAGCAATGTACTCTCTCTCTCTCTCTCTCTCTCTCTCTCTCTCTCTCTCTCTCTCTCTCT
>DVQH01000454.1:0-23858 GCA_018231625.1 Papilio phestus
TAACACACGTCATCTCAATCATTAAATCATTGTTGCTCGTGCATCTACCGCTACTAAGTTAAATTTGGTTCTAAAAACAATACAGACTGCCCAATTTAATCTTTAAGTTACCCATGATTTGTCTTGTGTGCAAGGTGCTGATACAAATATGACATACTTGAAGTGGATTATTATTTTACGAACTAAGAGGATTGATTTTTCAAAACTCATATACAAGCTTTGACAGGCAAAGTTGATCAAAAGCTTATCATTTCCACTCGTGGAACGTGCCATCGTTGAAGATGCTAACCGCTATGCTTTTCTAATCTGCTCTCAACACAAACAAAATCAGTTGATTTCATATTTCCGCGTAAAAATCTGTCAGTTTTTTTCAATTATTTAGTTGGTTTTGGATTGAAAGCACTAATAAAAGAATGTATTTGCAGAACATCTAGCAATTTGAAAGTCAACGCATATTTGAGATGCAAGCTTTTGCAAGCAGTAGTAAAGTGATTTGCACCTGTGTGATGAGAACACACGCGGTAATGATCGGGAAGATCGATTAGCGTGGTCTCATGCCTCGATAGTCAATGATGTGAGAGTGAGCTTTGTTGGTAGTGCGAGCACTGCCACACTACCGATGGCCAATGATCTACTCGAGCGATTCCTAACTAGGGGACTCATTGTAGTACGTGCTAATTGCTGCACAACAGGTTGACTCTAGCTATCAAGTAGCTCTTGTCTGTCGGTCCCCACTCGGGATGACTTTCACTACATTCATTTGGTGGTGGCAAAAAGTGTGGAGTAAGTGGAGTAAGCTGTGTGGAGGAGGAGAGTAATAACTTTGGCTATCCGAGCACGGATCGCGCAATACGACTACCGGTGGCGACACTAGATTGTCCCAGTCCGATACGTCAATGCCGGTAAGCACCTATCGTCATCCATCTCGCTCCGGTCTAATTCAATTATTACGCTTCCTAATATCAGCCACGGTTGCTCTCACTTGAGCAATCAAGACAGACAAGTGATCACAGAACGATAAGAACTTTTCTGATTAGCTTAATCTTATGCTATCAGAAGCTAATCTCCCCGTGACACTTATCAGTACTTATTTATGTGTGTTTATTTATCTATCTATTATATATTTATGCGTAATAACTTTATATAGTTTTCGGATTTTATCGTTTTTTAATTCATGACTTGGCGCATGCGCAATGAAGTTGAGAGCATTTTGATTGTAATTTCTTATAGAGGAGTGACGGATAAATGAGAGTTTGAACTTTTTACTATTTGAATTCTAAAAATTTGAGTTAGGTTAGTAGTGGCTTTTCCACCGTTTTACAAGAGTAAGACGGCTCTAAACGAAAGATTTAATTAACTCTAGTTAATCTCATTTTAATTTATTAAATGAAGCATTCACTCGTGGCAATAGATAAAAAGATGATCAAACAAAACTAACGTACTAATAAACAAAAGAAGAGTTTTAATTGCTTAATAACTTCAGTTGATGAATAAAACTGTTATTTTGTTTTAGTGAGTAGCAGCTATTAGCTTGAGGCGTGGCGATTAGTTAGCCGATTAGATCTACTTTGGATCACGCGTCACCCAAGTGGTGTCTTGACTGAGATCGACCACAGTCAATAAGTAAACTATAAATAGCACCCAAGCGTGATAGAAATTATTAGTGACTAGGAGATGGTCCAAGCTCGTTGGCACGCTTCGTGCTCAAGATGTGACAGAATCACGAAAGTGCTCGCAGCGTGGCACCATCTAGACCGCGGACAACATCATAGCTCACCAACATTTCTAATGAGTTCGTTCAGCTCGACCTCGGACAATCGCTTTCATCAACAGTGGCGGACACTGATCTAAACGATTTAATCGTGACACAAAAGTGCACCACCCGACTACTACTGGCATCAAAGCTGTCCAGTTCAGCAACTGCTTCTAGGAGAATGGCTTGCACATGCGATGCCACCTTGTTAATGCATAGAGACATGCTTGCCGCAAGGGATGTCTCCAAAGGTGACACTTTCAACTTAATTGGATTGAATACTTCAGATGCGGATATGCCCTTGTTGTTGATCACAGATTGAGATGATGAAGCGAGAAAGTGCGCGTGCTAGTCAAGATTTGTCTCGTTTTACAAAGTAAAGTGAATCAATTGCACTTATCCGATGAGTTGGTTTAACGAAGAGAAAATTACTGAAGCAGGAACAGAGCATAGATCACACAGCAGGTGAGCATGTTAATAAATGGCGCCGCCATGTTCGGCGTGTGACTCGATATCTGATTTGATCGCGCACGTTCGTCCTCTTGCCATGGCAAAATCACGACGGCTATTTGCAAAAAATAACAAGCATCTTATTCGAATTAGATGTCAATGCAAAAACACCAATTGGTTAACTAACCTGGAAGTATATTTTTAGCATTTGAATGCTATGATAGGATCAATATTTATAGAAGTGACAAAGAATGCCACACGAGTGCCCAGATGCTGACAGGTGGATTCTTCGCTCTACTATCGGTAATGACTCTGCTCTGATTCGTTCACTCACTGACCGACTGACACTGGCGACGCGGTCATCGCTTGTATGACTTGGTGATGAACATAATTGGAACCAATTGGACAATTGAAGAAGAGTGGCGCTAGTACTGCGCTAGCACTGCGCACTCTTCCATTGATTGTGATCGATTGGCACTATCTTTAGTATGTGAGCAAGCGCGCACACTAGCACTCCCACTCATAACTACATTCTCAAAATTCGTATATTTATGAAACTTAATAAAACATAGTAGATATATATACGCTCTTCTATTGTTTTGGCATATACAACACACAGATGGCAGATTGTGCCTACAGACGGACAAGCCAGTTGCAACAAGTATCGATGCGTTTGCCACTTGGCACCGTGATCAGTCACCGAAGTGTCCCGATTGATGCTCACCGGTGGGCGGTCTATAGAAGGTAATGGCACATTGTGAAGGGCAGTGATGCCTGTGCACACTTGTGATGGATGTCCGGCTCGACCGAGATTCAATGCGTCAAGAACTCACTTTGCTCGTGTACGGGTAGAAAGTATAATTTTTTAAAATTTAACAACACACTACCTTAACGAATGGTAATACTGGTTTGCTCTTAATGAATTCACTTAATGAAACTGAACAGTTATTATGAAATCTTTAACAAATTCACTGTGACTCACTGCCGCACTTTCACTCTGCTCTTTCCACATGTTCTCGTTGGCATATATTGTCTTTTATATGTAATTTATGCATCACTGGGAAAGTAAGCCAAAAAGGGGAGGAAAGAAAGAAAGAGAGAAAGAGAAATGATAGCCAACGGGCTTTGATCTCACGACATCGAATGAGTCGTAATTAATTTTAACACAAATTAGATGCCTTTGACAAATTACCAGTTAATCTCACTGAAATTTATTGACAACATACTCTAAACACTACGTTGGTGGTAAAGTGTTGCACTTACGAGATGACAAGACTGATTGGCGATAAGCCCATAGCTTCGACTAGTGGTGCACTGCTGAAAACAAGAAACACAACCACGAAAGAGGCGAGAGCCACGCGGCCCGTTTGACTCGAACAAATCCACAATGGAATCATGGTGCAATTGAAAAAATGTGATGTGGCTAGAGCGAAATCGTGCTCTTTGAAGAGGTGGGTAGTAATATAACAATTACTAATAGATAATAATTTAATTGTTTAAATAATAATAAATATCTACGACAAACAGAAACACGTGGACGGACAAAAGAAAATGGCACTTGACTCAAGACATTGCTGGAGTGACGAACCACAATTTGCTGATCATGAACAAATCCCAAGAGACCACAGAAGATGATACTGGGTGGCAGACATCGGACAAATGAAGGTGAACATATAACCCACTACGAAACAAACTATTGATCTCTCTCTCTATCTCTTGTCAATGAGCCTGGATCACAAGTCAATGGGACTGAGAAAGCTCTACGATGCAAGCACAGAGTTCAGCGTGAATGGCGCCGCCGACTTGGAGGGAATTAGCTTAAAACACACTCTGGTGAAAGGCTACGAGTGTGCAAGAGACAACGTGCGTCAAGGTGTGCGAGCGAGCACATCTCGCCAAGCGGGTCACTGAGTGAGACGCAGACACGCCGCCGACAGATACTTGCCACGCCGTACACTGTGCCGCAATGAAAGAGAAAGTTTCGAGACGCCATCAACTACGCCATCAACACACTGGTCTGCGATGCCACTCAGGTCCAGCCAATACAGGGACACTTTGTACTGTGAGGTCTACCACAGCCTGCCATTCAGTAATCATTACTTTGACACTGACTCGCATATTGCTCGTCATCGTATCGAACCTCGCAATTCACTGCACGAAATCAATCAAAGAACTAATTGTTAACGCCTCCAACCGACCTGACTACCAGTTATTTCAAGTATGTTCCCAAGCTGAGGGCTGATTAGTGAGCAATTAATCTTGCTAATGGCAGGTTAATGTGACCAACTAACTGGAAGTCCTAAGACATAACCATAGGCAGAACTGTGGTTACCGTCACAGACTGGGAGCAACAGATGAGAAAGTGAAAGCCCAGTAGCTATGAAGACAATAGCTGGGTTTGTTGCACAGCCAATTTTGACTCGTTTTCACATGGATTAGGCCGCGCGTGCGGCGGTGACGTGCTCAAGCCGTGCCATCGCGCGCCCGCTCATCTCTCTTTGACAAGCATCGATGGTACGAGCCGACTTTCTACAATTGCCAATCGAGCCCGTGACCGAGCTCTGTTTGCACATCGCTTGTTGTCATGCGCATATGTCAATCGCAATTAATTCTAAACCACCAAATCGATACAAGTCTCGTTAATAAGAGAACAGTTGATACTTTTGTCTCTATGACTGAGAAAAGCCTTCTAATACTTTTTTCCGTAACACTAATAATTAATCTAACTATGCTCATTATCTTGATATTTAGAAATGCTAACAACATATCACGTGGTTGTTCTACCAAACTTGTTTAAAGAGGATAATCGGTATGATCGAGTTCCATACAATGGATTAGTTCTCCAACTCATTCAAGACCGGCTCGCCCACTCTTTCCAAGTTGAGAAGGCTCAAAATACAAACTCTGACCACCAGTAAAGCACGTAACTAATCTGAGTCCACTTGCGATGTTAAACTAAGAATAGAATGATTACACCTGACACCTGGAACAACTGAATTAATTGGTAGTTATAAGCAACAGGGCACGGTCAGCACTGTGTATACACAGTACATACTTACGAGCTCGTCTAAAGCTTGTTGTTATACTAATTGAAATGGTCGCATTGCCCTCCCGCAACTCTAGATCACTTTCGTTTGTCCTATCGTGCTTTCACTGCTCTTTTGTCAGACAATGGAGAGATTAGCACGCGTACAGTGGCTCATTTGCATTGGCTCTGGTGATTTCCTCTCGTGCGTTTGCTACACCAAGCGATTGCATCTCAAACGCATTGAATAAGATCTGTTTTCTCGTTCACAGTCTCGTGTGAGGCACTACTAGTTGTGAGATGCTATTGAAATGAGCCTGCACTGTTCCACCAGCAATGGTGCTACTGATGATTCACAGGCCAGTTAAGGTTAAACGATGCTCTCAGTAAGTCGTCTTTATTTTGACACATGTGCCACTTGGTGGATAGCACTTGGGTCTGTTGACTACACCAAACGTGTGTCGAGACATATCTCTAGCATATCTTGAGAATATTGAACTATCGCGATTAGCATGGTGTTGGCTTGCGTGAGTCTGGTCTGTCTATCACAGACAGTCCCAGTGGCTAGATTGTTCCCTCACCTGTCGAACGGGTCACACACACTGTCCATGGGCACCATCGTTTGCTTGTAGTTGACGCATCGCCCAGTACCACACTTGATAAATATAGAAATTTTATTCAGTGAAGAGCTCGTGCACAGTAGTTCTGTGAATGGTCTTGCGAAGCCTCTCCAGGTAGAGTGTGGACAAAGCCAACAATCAATCGAACAATGCTCAAACGCTAATACTTCCGAATGATCGTTTGCCATTGTGTCACGCGATTGACACACTGATTGCAGCACAGTACGTCAACACTTATCAAATCACCATCATCGCGAATCAACATCGCTCAATTATCACGAATCGACACAGAATGTCGAATACAAGTTCAGCTGAAATCATGTTGTACATTTTAGTGAACAAAGAAAACCTTTTATAATTAGTGAGAACTAATGTTTTACTGACTATCACTATGGTATGTCGTATAGTGGTCAATGTAAGTTCGGACACAAGATTGGTGTCAAGGCTCAGCCGGTGAGCAAGCGCGCGATCCATCATGTGTAGCGCTGGAAGCTACGCGTTCCAGTGAGGATGCCTCTCACCGCCAGATTTGCACCGCGATACGCCAGTCACCTCTATAGTTGCAACATCGAAACACGTTCAAATACGTGAGTGTCCGTGTTCAAATAGATAGACAACCAGGCTGGCTTCACTTGTGTGAACGCTAATAGATACTGCCCGCTCGTGTCGCAAGTCTAATCGTTCGATTTATTTTGATTTGAGTCTAGTTGTTTTAGGTGAGTTTCTATCACATAATTGGCATGCAGATCATTGCGCTCAGGATTAGTTGAATGCCGCGTCCGGTTTCATTCCTTGCGTCATGGTGAGCAAAGAGCGATATCACTTGCGACACTGGCTCAATCTCAATCCGACAGTTTCGTCACCAGCCACTGTATTAGACCATCAATCAAACCTCGTGGGACCAATCCGAGAAACTCACAAAAATCAACAGTGACTCATCAGTCTTTGAATTGAGTCAATTTGTTAATTATTTTTACTCTTTTCCCGCATCGCACCCACTTTCTCTTTTTTCATCGTTATTTGTGCACCAAAATAAACATTTTATTGACAGTTTGATGCGCATGGATTTGGCATCGGCGAGTAGCGATCGAGGATGACCAATCGATTAGCGGTTGCATTAGCGCGATAGAACTGTTCGGCAATAGAGTCTAATTGTGGGATGTGTTGCAGCACAGAGAGGATCAGTTGAGGATTTGCAAGTCTAATGGTGGCCATAATAGAGTCGTTTGTTAGCATTAGCCCACACCAGAGGAGTGTGGAGGCACGCGAAGGAAGAGCGCACGCGCGTCCACCGACCACCAGGTCAGTTATCGCCTCCTCGCGATCACTTCAATGACAGTTGAAACAGCACAAATTTTGATATTTTTTAATTTTGGTCTCAAAAGAAGGCCTCTAGCTGTGGCTAATCGGTATCGGGCTGCTTCTCTTCCGGATCGGTGGATAGTGATTGAGCGATAGTCGGTGCAAGTTGGCGCCTAGTCATGGCGCATCGCACCCGCTGAGTGACCGACCTGCAGGCTAGACGGGCGACGCGTGTACTGAGCGTGTCTTCATTCGATCGTCTTTCATCTCCACTGTCCACTATCTATTCTCCGTCTATCCCTTTCACTTATCACAATGTCAAGTACCATAATGGCAAGTTTATCCAAGTGAACTCATTATTCTTTATGTAAATTCTGAATAGCCTCGGGCTAAGAGAACTCGATACGCGCAATAAGTCGGTTAATATTTATCGGTGGTGAGTGGTAATCGATCAAAACGCCTGCGGTTCTGTCGACAAGCAATCGATGACAAGCGAGATGCTAGCAGAGTGAACCGAGTGGCACGTGCGACTCATTACGATCACTTTATGTTTCCTAGGTGAGAAATGCGGACCACTCTTTCATCATGTCACAGTAATGTGGTATGACAACTGAGCTTATGTTTCGAATTAAAGCAAGTTTGGTACAAGAACTCTCTGAGATTGATGACTATCTCACTGTGTTGTGATATTCTAAGCCTAGTAGGTGTTCCTATTGATTTAGTATACGGCACATAAAATAGTTGCTTACAATTCAATGTCAATCGATAAATCAATAGTACGGTAGCGTTCTAAGTGGTAAAGCAAACAACATGTCAAGCAATGCCTCAGTGTGCTGGCTCGACAATTAGCTAATTTCCAAGGAAGGCACGATGACAACCACCAAGCCCTCGAGACCAAGTTTATTTGATTGCTAACGAGTTTGAAACGCACTATCATAAATGTTTGTGTGTCATTTCCAGTTTGCACTACTTGAGTACCGAGATCAACATGACTAAAGTTTTCGCTTCTGAAGGGTTGAATACGACAACCAAGAAACCAAAGAAGGTTAAAGTATCTCGGTTTCATCTTATTTCGGGCATAATTAACTTTTGCTTTGGAATCATCATGTTTACCTGGTTATTTAACGTCATCTTAGAAGCAGGTAAGAGAAGGAAGTTACTGAAAGTCAGTACTATTTATTTTTATTACTATTTACTAGCATTGGAGTACAATTTTCAACTCAGAGAAGGAAATTTGTTGCTTCCATTTTGGTATGCTGATATATAATTTTTTAGTTAATTTATAATCAATTATTTTCAATTAGGAAAGGACTTCCGATTCCAATTCAAAGCAAATTCTATCTTTATGAAATTCAAAACTCTGGACAATTTCTCAGAGGAGGAAAGCCTATCTTACGTGAGCATGGGCCCTATGCTTATGAGTTAAGTATACTGAGAATTTCAATTTTCCATAAACTTTTGCATTTTTCAAATATAATTAAAAATTATATTTATTTCCTAATATTTCTTTCTATTTCCCAAAAATGTTTGTGAAACAAAATTTTTACTTGTTCAAATAGATTTGAATAGAGTTAAAATGCATCTAAATATAAGATACATTTAAGAGAATCAAGTTTTAAACATGCTCTGAAGTTATTATAAGTATAAAATTAGTAAGATTTTTGCTTGACTCAATGGCACAACAAACTCAAGGTTCGATCTTTAGAGTCGATTTTTAGATTATGATTAATTTTAATTTGTTTTTAATAAATAATCAAACTATAATGCAGATATATCTGAAAATGTTTTAATTGTATACAACATTCAACTCGATTTGAAATGTATTTCAGCTATATCAAAATGTTTTTGTTTTTAAATATATTTGTCAACGCAACTTAACGCCACTTTCAGATATATTTCTGAAGCTTAATCTCTTGGTGTGAATGAGTATTAATAATATAAATTAATTAAAATTCATTCTTTCAGCCAATATCGCAAGCGCAAAGTTATCGCATGGTAATAATTGATCTGCATGCCCTAGGAAAATTGAGAAACAATAATACTGATTTTGTCTGATCTACAAGGTCAAAAGATAAGAACAAAGTCAAATTCCAGGAGTATTATAAGTTCATTAATAACCGCCAACTTAGTAACCCTTCGATGAATAAGCGAATACGCATGCTTAATATCATTTACATGGTGAGCTCACTCGGATGCGGAACCTGTTGGCATCACCTGTCTTGTTTGGTTTGTTGTCCCTAGATGGCGTTGGCACTCGAGCGTGTCATTATAAGGAGCTGGGGCATTTCATTTCTCGAGCCAATAGTCGGTAACGTAATGAACACGGCCTTTCGTTTCACCAACGAACCTCTGGTTGACTGGTACACTCCACGCCAGTATCTTGAAGGCCGAAATATCACCCTTCTCGGTTTGCTTGAGTTGATCTCACAGCCACTCAAACAGTTGGGTATACCGGTAGATTTGAAGTTTGGCCAGTTCGCCCTAAGTGGCTCGTCGTTTGGCTTTGTATTGATGCGTGGTGGCGGTCCTTTCGGTCCATATGAGATGTACACCGGACAGAATGGCCGACAAGGATTCAACCATTTTGCCATGGTGATGGGCAAGAGGTGAGTCTGTTGCAATACGTTTCAGTTGCATGGTGTATAATTGTGAATAACTCTTTACGGGTGCAGATCGGTGCAGGGCTACTCGCCACCTTGCAATACTATCTATGGAAGCGATGGCGTGTTCTATGGACGCAACATTGAGCCTAACCAGACACTGCTCCTCTTCAATGGTCAGCTATGTCGACAATTTCACTTGGAATACGTTGGGTAAGTGCTGGTCCTTTCACAACTCAGTTTTCTCATTCTCTTTTCCTCTATGTAGTGAGACAAGGTTTGCAGGTGTGCCTGTGTACGAGTACACTATTCCCAAGTCTTCGTTTGACCAACGTCTCCGGAAGAACCATTGTTTTTGCAGTGCGCGTAACAAGATGAGCTGCTATGGCTTGTCCGATCTTAGTGCTTGCATGGGGGGTATTCCACTTTATATCTCCTTTCCCCACTTTTACGGAGCCAGTGAACAGCTGCACAACTTTGAAAGTGGTCTAGTACCAAGCGTAGAACTGCACAAGACACGTCTCTTCATTGAGCCTAAGTTGGGTATTACCATTGGTGCCTACGTGCGCATCCAGATGAATATGCGGATCGAGCCTCACGTCACCGTTCCATCACTTAGCAGACTGCGAAACATGATTATGCCTCTCTTCTGGGTAGAAGAGGTAGGTCTTTTTCGATTGATTTCTCGTTGTTATATCACTTTTAATGATAGGGTGCTGTTGTGGGTTCGTATTTGCAGTACTTGTTAATTGCTGGTGTCTATGGTTTGCGCTATGGAGTCTATTTCTTTCTTCTATTGGCTTTTGTTGGATTGCTGCAAATTAGTTTTGCCATTTTGACTTACCATGCTCGAAGACAAGAAGAGGCTAAATTACAACAGGTACGCTAGATTAAATTAATGCGATCTGACTTGTGATGCATGATATGAACAGAACATTTCCAAACTACCAGTGAAGCATAGCAAACAAGTTGATAGTAGGCAACAGTTAAACAAATCTATGCGACAATCACCAACACCATCGTTCGCTCAGTATCCTCAAGTAGATCGACTTAAATCGGAAGTCAAACAATTGCGAGGCCACTTACAACTTCGCTCGTCTAATATAAATCCTGTTTATTACATTCAACCTCAATCTATGTCAAAGTAGTTCGATGTTTAGAGACTATCTGAACTGGGTGAGTTTAGTGTTCTGCTTGAATTTGACTTTGCTTTGCCTGCCAATTGGTCGAGATGTTGGAAGACGTCTTGGTACTCCGAAAAGCTTAGCGTCACATCAGTGTACGATCTAATTTGTTGGCTTTTCTCGATTGACTTTACCAGCGTCATGTACTCTTTCTCTACAAACTGCTTGATTGAATCATTTTTCTCGTTATTAGGATTGAGAATAAATAATCGTAAGACTTCAAACGATTTTATGAATTCGATAGTGCGATTCTCACGATCGGCTGTAGTCATTAGGCGGTAGAAAAGCTCCAGGTGAGTCAGTGAGGTTGTGTACGAATTGATCAGACTTTGCAGGTAACGATTCTGTACCAGACGTGCAAAGAGACCAAGGGTGCGAAAGCGAGCGTAATAGTTGTTTGTGCAGTGAAAAATTTGATTGAACACTGCGATCAATGTTCCAAGGTCACGACTGAAGGCATAGTTGGTGATCGTCACGTGACTTAACAACAAAGCATTCAGATATTTGAAGGTTTGCATCAGATAGTCGAAATTGTGATTATCGGAAACTGATTGGAAGAGTTGAATGTAGAACGGTTTGCTCTCCTCATCTTGGCAGAGGTCGACCAGGCGACGAGCTAGCGGTTCATGCTGACAACAAGCTTGCAGCATCTCGGCAGCAAAGAACGCCATCCTGGGTTTGTCTAGTAGAAAGAGGCATAACTGGCGTAGCAACAGTTCACCACGGTACTCGAGTTGCTCTACCAATGGTCGGCGTGTGCGGTACGCGTACTCTGTAATGATATGCTTGAAGAGGCGTGTGAACTGCACACACACTTCATCGCTCAATCGATCCAAATGCATGATAAAATAGCCATGTAGGTTTTGATCAATAATTTCACGCTCCAATTGGTAGTCCTGCTGACCATCTTTCACCGGTTCCACGTAAAAGTTTCCACACATGGCCACGTTGCACTGCTCGAGTAATTGCTCCACTTTGGATTCGTGTTGGCGTTGCAGCACTAACTGTGAAGCTTCTTCGTGGCCTAATACGTGGAGCAGCTCGTGGCGCATCTGTGCGACCATTTGACACGGGTTGTTTTGGTCTAGATCACCACTGATTTCCATAGAACTCGATTGGGTTTTTTTACCTCAATCGTACTTGGCACTAGTAACCTAAATTCAATCCAAGAAAATGCATTTAAATAGACCCCAAGTTCGAGTTCGAAGCTTAACAATTATTTCACTGCTGAAGCACACACTAAGACTTAGTGCAACATGGCATTTCTCACCTCGCTGACTTTTTCTCTTCTGGTTTTACCGGCTTGTAAGTTTTAATAAGATTAATGTTCTATCATCTTGTTACTGACATTTTATTTGCAAAACTAGTGTTGAACTATAACTTCTGTTATCCAATCTCGGTTAACATTTCGCTTGCCGATCACATACAGTCACCTTTGCGCAAATTGACAGCACAGAAGATTGCCGTGCTTGACCTTTTCAACCGTTGTCTGGAGAATCAGACCCAATACCTTAGAGCCGGAAACAATTTTCGATCAAGTGGCCTATCAAAACGGGCAATTCTATTACCAATGAGCAATGAAGTGATTCATCGCAAAAAAACATTTATTAAAAATCTCCTTTATCTTCTTTTGAGTCAGAATATTTTTAATGAAACAAACTTTGACTTACTGCCAACTACTTCGACTACCATAGCTACAACTACCTTGATCTCAACTACTACTGCATCACCGACTATGTCATCTACAACGCGCCGTATAGAATACCCCGCATGGTGGACTGGAACTCCATGGTGGATGGCTCCTTCGAGCATCTCACCACCATCTAACCCTACCACCACTACTACCAGTTCAAACCCGACCATTTCCACAGAAGTCACTACCGAACGATTCACTTTTCCCACTGTAACCACACAGCCAAGCACAACACAACCTTCTGCATAACCGGGATTTCTTTGAATTATTCTACTATTTTATTATTTAATTATTATTTTCATTTAACTAGTTAAATTTTGTCGCAACCACAAATTTATGTGTAAGTTTAGGTATATGGGTTTCAATATCGACAATCATGATGTTATTATGTTTTTTAAAAGTTGTTTACTAAAAATTTATGACTTTTATATTTATGTGTATTGTTAGTGTTGGAATGTGAGTTGCAACAATAGTGGTGAGATGGATAATTCGTATTTGAGCGAGAGCGATGTGCCTCATGAGAGCTGGCGAGTGCGGTTGGAATCGCCAGGAGCGATGTGTGGCACTCACCCAGGCTCGAGCTTCTCTTTGGCCTATCTCTACTGGCCCATATGGAACGCAGTATTTCGCCCGCGTCCCGTTTTATTATCATTTTTGTCATAATCCCAACGTTAACTTGGTGCAGTATGGCACTGAGTTGCCTCAATGAGAAAGTTCTAGCGCAACATAGTCTGCGGTAGGCCTTATCTGTAGAGAGTGGGCTAATCGCATTTCGCAAGCGATTTGGCGCGCTACCAACAACTCGACCAAACTTAAAGTGATGTCACTGGACAGGACAGATTGCTCATTCTGCCAACTATTTCCGCAGTCTATCGGACTTTGTACTTTACCGCACAACTTTCTTATTTCGTATTTCACTTTTATCAGTCACTCTTGTAATTAACAAATATTTGCTTTTCTTAAACTAATGATGATTGTATTCGGAACTGATTTATAATGTTAGTCTCGTTGTCGGGCTTTAGTTACCGTTTGCTCGGTTGAAAAGTTGTGGAATTTTTCAAACATCGACTGCTGGAAGCATGTCTCGCATGGATGAGCCAGTCACTTTACATTTACTGCTTTACCACATTCATGCGTGCATTGCGCGCTCGTCAGCAGTTTATATCTTTTCAAATTGAATCTATTCGAGCTCGGACCCTCCATTATGAAAGAGATAATATTCGATCATAATATCGTAATACAGTGCGGGTCGAGATACATGGATCGGAGTTGAATGCAACCAGCGAATTGAGCCTTCACGGGCAAGCGATTAAAGTCAACTACAATGCTCTGCTCGTCAGTGGATCGCTTTATTGAGACACAACTAGACAGACAGTGAGTGGCATTGCTGCAATGTCATCTCAAGCAGCCTGTGCAAATAAGTTAGTCAGCTTCTTGCAACCCCTCTCGACACCGGCCCGACCCCTGGAGATTTATGGCCATGATCTCTCTTTCTCTCTTAGAAACCACTTGCCAGGGCAAGACTGCGATTAAGCCGATTAGGGGTTCACTCGTCCAGCCCGCTTGCAGATCAATGCACATTTTTCTCGACTCGATTGCCCCCATCGATCTCACGATGCGCGTTTAGCTCGATTGTACCCTCCGACCGATTCCGGTTGGTCACTCTGCCATGCCACTGTTGACAAAATGTTGCAACCGATCAATTGGAACCACTGATGGCATCAATATATTTATGATTAATGACGGCTTTCTAGACCTCCAGTGCAACGACACATTGCGTTAAACATTTGTTTATTTTTCATGTTTGTTTTGGCATGAGCCAACTTTAAGTAGCGATCGAGGCGTGGACAGGGGAAAAGGAAAATGTGTTGGGAACAAAAGAGGAACTAGAAATCACAAATTCGGAAGGGGTGGAGTAATAAAGGGAAAAAGTGGCTCGGAGTGTTCTTTTAGTGCTTGATGGGTGAAAGATCACTGCATTCGATGGGTGCCATTGGCGTTTGTATGGCCAACTTGTAGTCGGGTGTCGGCAATGACACCCATCGATATGGTGGTTTCCTGTGTGCCAGGTTGTTCTGTCAACTGGCTAGACTTGCACATAACTCGAAGCAACATCTCCTTGATGGCACTGCGGAATTGGGCCGACATCGCAAAGTAGATTCCAAAGTTTGTGGGAAAGGTGCACATTACTAGGAAGTTGGCCAGCATAATTACTATTGATGAGTAACGCTGATAGAAGTAGTCAGTTTCATCTGAGAAGGTGAGAATATTCATGTTGCGCAGTACGTGAGTTACCGTGACCACTGCATAGGGAATCTCAACGGCAAGGAAGACTGTGACCAACACGATGAGCATGTAGGTGGTCGAGTTGCTCATCTCGCTTCGTTTGCGGCGTGAACCACCTCCGCCCACGTTGTTTTCATTTAGTAACCTCTTACGATTTGCCTTGGCTTTCTGCAACAACCACACGATTCGATTAGAGAATTAAGTGAAGCAAATCAATGTAAATATTATGTGAACCATGCAACTCCTTTTAATGAGTATGTTAATTAAGAGCTTACTCAGAGTCACTAATTCCTGCTCAACTGTGAAATTATTCAAACCTATTTGGCAACTTACTTGTAGTGCTTGAATTAAAAGAAAGTTGAGAATGACCAAAGAGATACATGGTAGAAAATTGACGAAGATGATACGAAAGAAGTAGTAGCTACCGTACCAGTAATCAATGTGTGGAAAGACCCACTCCTTAGAGGAGCGCACACAAGCTGGCAGAAAGGATTCGATCTCGTCACTATAACTCTTGCAATCTATCCAAATGTAGGTGTTCAGGTTCAATCGGTACAGCTCGGCCAAGATTGACAGTGCAAAAATGCTGCCGATGGCGCGTTTTACACGCGGAATGGTGCACCACGTTTTGGCAAGTGTTGGATGACAGATGTAGACGTATCTAGGGTAATAGTAGTGATTAGCGCAAAACAAATTTCGATGGGATTTACCTCTGGCCAGCCAGAAGAATAGTGAGCCAAATCGAGGCGGTATGGAATATCACCGGGAGGTAGTATACACCAAGATCATAAGCGTGGCAAAAGTAGCCGTTCAATAGCACCTGATGGTAGCCAAGTGTAAACATGTAAAAGTAAAATGGACTTGGAGCGATGAGTGTGAGCAGGTCGGCGATTGCAAGCCAGAAGAGCACTAGGTTAGTAGGCGATTTCATTGTTGGCTTATTCATTACTATTATGATTAATGAGTTGGTGACAACGGTGAACACAAGCAATATGGGCATTAATTGACCATAGATAACACTGGCGTATTCGATTGGATCGATTCGAGAGATATTGAAGATGGCAGAATTGTTACATAACATCTGATTGACCTCGTCGGTGATGTTGAGGTGTGCCATACCAAGAGGTATTGTCTCGGAGATCTCGGCAAGGCCACCAGGGAGTGTCATGGTGTCTAGGGTGCTATTAGCGTCCATCTTGCCGGTTGCTTGCCAGATTCCGACACTTGATCAATTGATTCCACTGACCGAATGTGTGCAGCACTAATCAAATTAACTTGCGAGACGTGTCGAAGGCGCAAGACGTGCGCGTTGAAGCGTCAGACTCGGTCTAGTGGGCCGGTGAGTGGACCAAGTGATCAGAGAAGGCATCAGTGGTGCCCGCTCACTTGGTCAAAAGTTGCGATGCGCCTGGACCAAATGAATCGACGAGTCTGTCGTGTTGCGGGCACAGACATAAAACAGTGGCCAATTGTTTCCTTTGGCGTGCCGGTGCACTGCTACCACTGATGTTCCGGGAGGTTGGCCCACTGACCACTTTGGCAGTGTAGTTCTGCTGCAATGCTGTTGCGGTGTGCCAAGCTGCGAGCAATGAGAAGACGGGTTAGTTCTTGCTACAGACAACACTCAAGAGGCGCTACGATGAATTGTTTGTTTTGATAACTACACACCACTTTTCAATTTCAGCTTAAATTTTTTCGACTCACCTACTTTGGGGCTCTCGTGACTCTGTTCACTTTCACTTGACTCCTACATCACTCTATATATACTCAAGTCATTGGAAAGGATTACCCAAATGGTCACAGGATTGCGCCGATTTTATAATAAGAGTGAGAGTCCTGCGAGTGATATTAAATTATTTGATATATAAAAACTGCCGGCTAACTCCTGGTGACAGTTTCTTGGGTACAATGAGAGATTTGGTTGAGCTTAACTTGAAAACACTTTCTTAATTAATGAAAAATAATGAAAAATGAGTTAGCAAAATCCTCTCCAGTGGTGTCCAGAAGGGTGGGTGGCCTGATTGGAGAGATGTGGTCCAGTCTCGTCGACGGACCACATGCTGTCATGCTCGGTGTTCGATTCTGGTTCTGCTTTAACGAAGAGCAACGATGACCTACAGGGTGACAGATGGGTGTCTACCTAGTACTTTGGGCCGATAGTAGCGAGTTCTCTTGCAAATCACCGTGTGGTATTGTGTAGACTAGACTTCTCAGCCGAACGTGACCAGTCGCGATGGCAGCGATCATCAGATCGGGCACGCCACACTACACTTGCAACTCACCCAACTCTCTAATATTTTTGAAACATTTTATTATGCTGCGAGAGTTGTCCTGTTTGTCAAACAGATGCTGTTATAGAAGCCCAATTAGTGTGGTCAGTGGAGTGACAGAGGCCATTGCTATTGCTCTTTGCCATTGGCCACTCGCGATGCTAATGCTACCCGTGCGCTATTCTCACTCAACCGTTTTGCTGCGTTGTGCACATGTGGTAATGTTTCACTTGGATTGATGACCTTTCACTATCATTTTAATTATCATCTAGTCGCAAATGAGCTTGTGCTAAGTGTGCTCAATGGCTTAATCGACCACTAGCGCATCTCCGCTAAATCACGCCTGGTTATTTATAGCTAGTCGTGCTTGTAGACGCTAAATTAGATTTGAAGCTAGTCAGAGATTCTTGTGGCTGCTTGGCAAAGCAACTGCGGTCACCACAGAGGTAAAGAATAATTAATTGCAGCAATAATGCTCTAACGATTTTCAGAATATTTAAAATGAACCCGTTTGGAACACATTTGTCCCTTGATAGCCTTCTGCGACACAGTAGAATAAAGACAAAGACGTGAGACCAATAATAAGACAATGGGTAGCTAGTTGTAGTGGCCTCACAATGAGTCGATTTGTGATGATCGACTGCTGTGACGGTGATAAATCAGAACTATTAACACTCAGCGCGCAGTTAGTGTACACTGCACACTCTGACAAATGGGTGTAATGAGTGTTAGAGTATGAGTAGACCCACCATTGGAATATACATTGTACATTGTATTGCCACTTGCTACTGCCACTGACAGCTCTTTCCCAAAAGAATGAGCGTGCTGTCAGGGTACCACATTGAACCGATGTCTCCGTCTTGGCATAGAGCTCGGCTCAATTAGTGCCCTACCACTATAACTAGACACTTTGGACTGGACAAACCATAAACCTAGTGGAGTAATCAGTTAAGTTCTTTTATGTTATTGCAATTTTCGCTATTTTTCTCTATACTAGATTTGTTTTAATTTGCATCAAAATATTGATTTACAATTAAATCTGGAAGCATTAAATGTTATTTTCTTAACAATAAACTTCATAGATATAAATAAAAGAAATAAGATTGCCATTTAGCAAGTGGAGTCAGGATGATTAAGTTAAATTTGAATAACATTCAGTTACAGAAAAGAACTTTGTATCCTAGGAGCGTATCCTCTCAGTTGTGTGTTACCTAATCAAAGTGCTAGGTCAGATTGACTGTTTCGAAAAAAAGTTGTGCTTGAATTTGATTAAAGTGAATTGCAAGTGCACCGCCAAGACTGCTGCTCAACAACAACTACTTGGAGGGTGAATTGGTTCAATTTAGTTTAAAACTATCGAACCAAGTTTAAATCGACTTGCACTGATGCTTTGAGCTATTGCAAGCTGTCGGCGACAGTAGTGCCGGTAGAGACTGAGTGGTTTGCGTAACTGTGGCTGGCCATGGGAAAGGGACGGAGGTGTGGTGTAATACCGATGGTGCCATCAATCATCGATCGCCACGGTGATACACTAGCCAACTGCAATGGCATTTACACGCACAGAACATTCCGATCACTCACCACTAGACAAACTGTGGCTTTGGCACAATTTTCCACTAGCTCCCTCACGATGCAGTGCCGGAAAGTGACCCTTCGCGGCGACGAGATGGCAGCTGCAGCTGGGAAGATCAGTGGATCAGCGCGCTAGACTATTTTAATTGTTCATGGAACATCAGAGAATTGGCTGAAATTTAATTTCACTACTGTCCAGACGCCGACACGATATGACTCGAGTACTGCCAGCTTCAGCTGCCAGAACTGCTGTCGATGCGGTAATGTTAGGGTGATGCACTGTTACAGTGGTGAAAGTAATTAATTTGCATGTGGCCCGAAGTGGTGAGAGCGACGAGTGGGGGTGAAGCGAGGCTGGTAAAGAATTACGAATTGGGCGCCAGCAAGCTAGCGGTAGGACTTGATTTGTACACTCGTCGTCGCAATAATTAATGAATGCCAGTGCGATTCGAGCAAGGCCAACGGATTGAGGCCGTAGAACTGAGGGATAGCACTGCCAGTCAGTCAATCAGTTAGAGCAACGATAAATGGCAACAATCGGCTTCATTGATCTGAACAAATGGGCGGTTGGTTGCACCAAACATTTTTAATTTTTTCCCTAAGATATTACGCTTAAAGTCGGGTGGGATCAATTGTGGGAGCAAGACAAAGTTTAAATTGGCCTCACAAATCTGGCAATCTGGCAGGAACAAGTGGAACTGAGAAGAGACGACCAAACGGTGGCTGACTGGTGCCACTAGAGCACTCTTTTATAGTGGGTTGGTGGTGCCAGCGGGACGCATGCCCGCACACACCCGACGGCACCTATCAGCCTACTGCGGTGGCATACCAACACGGTATACATCGTGCCATAGCTACCATACCGCAACCAAATTCAAGCTCAAAACCACGGTAGAAATTAAAGATCTTGCGCCTTGAAAACATAAACGTATTTAAAAGTCAATCTTTCAAAATTTTAATTTTATTTTCGATGAATCGGTTGAATCTGCTAGCCTTCTACTTCTTCCTCATCATTCCTCAATTTGTTCATTTCTCTCGATTTCGAGCACCAGTTCCTCGATGGACAATGAAGACAAGTGATTTCATGAGCAAAGGTGAAAGTTATAGTAGATCGTTTTTTAATGACATGTGTGAACATGAGTGTAACGATCAATTTAAGTTATAAGAATCAAACTTAATACTGATAAAATTATTAATTATTAATTATTATGATTGCAAATTGACTTCAACATATATTTGTGAGAGAATTTATTTATTTAAGCATACAAATTCGAAAAGCAAAATGACCAACAGATAAGTCAGACGTGTGATCTTTAGTGTGATAAGCAATGTTAGAGTTATGATTCATAACTTATGAATGACAGACTTTTAGGCTTTAAATAGGAAAATGTGAATTCTATTTTAACTCTAGCTAGTAGCCTGGTTTTGCTCCACATTGACCACTCCAGAAACTAGTAATTTGACTATATTATTTACTTTATAAGTCTACAAACACTCGCGTTCTATTACGGCTGCTAAAACCTTAAATGGAACGACTGCAAAATGTATTTTCACTGGTCTCATACACGCACGTTGCCCAAACTTTTCAAATAAAATATGGTTAACTCGTAATTGCTCTTAATCATATTTAGCACCTAAATTGATTCTGTAGCCATCTCGTCCTTTAGAAGTTTTCTCTCGGTTTCGTATTTTAGATAGGTTTTAGTGCATGCAGGGGCTGCTTTAATCAAAAACTTACTCAATACTGTCTATCGATGCCCACTGAGAAGACTGTTCTACTAAACCCAATTAATTTTTGATTAAAAAATCTTGAATCCAATTAGTTTTACTTTCTTTGTAATATTTATTTTATTAAGAAAAAAATAAATGCTAACATTGACATTTGTTTAGTAAGCCAACTTCAACAACTAAATTAAAATATTTTACAATAAATGGAATTGGTTATGATTGCATTACTGACCATTCGGCCAGTTGCACCCATAATTCCATGACGTGTTTTACTGTGTCTTGCAGTTGATAGAGATGCCAATTGAAATGGAGTGACATTAAATGCAATTCAAAAGCAGTGTCCGTAATAGTGGCAGATACACAGAATGAAATGACTAAGAATGGGATTTTTGGTTTCCAATGGTTTACACTCTAACTTGATTTACTTGGCCCATCAACGAGGAGAAAAGAGAAAAGCATTGAGGTGTATGGAATGAATTTTTTTTATCGGATCAACTGCACAATTTGCATAGCTATAGCTATTTGGGTGAATGGAATTGGAGCTGATGCTTGGTGTGCATCTGATTGATCAGGCTGAGTGACGCGCCCGACCACTATCACTTGGCCAATTGGCTAACCTCCCCGAAGCGCCCAATAGAGCACAATTACTTCCGCTTGAGTGCCACCTCGCCTATCTAGTCTAGGGAAATAATTCCTCTTCTAACCCTATCACTATTCATTGAGAATAATTAACTTGCATCAAACAAACCATGTCAAATTAGGGAACAAAGGGCGTCAAGATAAATTATTATTCTCACATTGACAACTATGGGATTATTTTAGTTTATTTTTTTGTTGTTGAAAAGTGATAACTATATATATATATATTCCAAACAAACTCTATTGTGATGGGTTGTTCGGTCTTCGTTTGACCAGCTAGATGGCTCTAGTAATTGGCCCTAGTGGTTGTTTTTCCCTTCTCTCTCTCTCTCTGTTGTTGTTGTCTGATTGATTACATGTCTGTGTCGCACTCTTCTCTCCACTAACCCACAAATCGATGTGATCTGTCACCCGGACATAATCAGATTATTATTGCCGGTGCCTTACCACACCGACCACCTTTCTTTTTCTTTGTATTTCTCTTCTCTCTCTCTCTCTCTCTTTCTTTTATTCTCACCACTCGTACATCATTTTGCGGCACGATAACAATGCAGCAAGTGATGACACCTTTGAAATTTAATTTAGATTACATGTACTTGAGATATGTTGCTTCAAGTCTCAGAGTTGAGGGTGGCAGCATATTGTCTTGTCAAGCACGTATCAGCTGTGCTTGTGAGCTTTATATCAATCTACACCTTTCAATTTTATTGCAAAGCGAAAATGTCAAAAAATATAATAAACATAAATAGATACGGCATGAATAACTTGTTTTTTAAGTTTTCATCGCATTTGTTACAGTAGTGCTTCAAGTTTTACTTGATTCTATTTTCAACAAACCATTGTAAGCAGTGCAACTTTCACAATACATAAATTGAACACTTGTCTTTGTTTGCTTCATTTGAAGAATAAGACTTGAAACAAAATAGTATTTTCATTTTCTATTTTATTTTTTATTTAATATTTTGTTGTTACTGGAAAACATGTTTATTTTGTTTGAACTAAATTTTTATTATTATCTTTAAATTTGTAAAATTGTTGATAAAACGATTAGTTGTTTACTCAAAGATTTAATGATCAGTGAATCATGTTGACAATGATAGAGAAGAAGCAGAAAATGAAAAAACATTTGTTAGAACCCATTAGAACCCAATTAGTTGTTTGAATTGGTTTTATCTGTCTAGCTGTCAGAGACGTTTTAGCGAGAATGAAAAATCCCTGCTTACAAGGTTCTACAATGTCAGCACTTTTTATGTGATGTATAATTCCAGGAATGATTCCATGAGGGTTTTTTACGGACATCTTTACAAACATAAGCGTTTTACCTAAATTCGAGCGTGGGTTGAAATCTTCTTGTCTTGGAGATAAATGATAAAGAAGAGCCAATTTTTCAAATAACAGAAATACAAGAATAATGTCAACCAGTAGGTGACCACCTCAACATAAGTAGTAGATTTCTGCTCGACCTGCTTTTGGTTAGTGTGGGTTAATTTACCGTAGTGATGATGTGCTAATCTGTGCAATGCCACTGAGACAACCAGATTTACTATTTGTTTCAGTTGCACTTATTTTACTCTAGACTTGAAGTCTCATCTTCTAGTGGATGCTATATACTAAATAAACTTTCTATACTCTACGTTTAGGATTTAAAAAATTTGTTTTTTGTTTAGTTTACAAGGTAATTGAGAAGAGACTATATGAGTCACTTGAGACAATCACATCCTTTTCAAATATCTTTACAATGAAGAATTATACTAGCTATTGCATTGTAATTTGTAAACTTGGGCAATAGTTTGCGCTATTGTGTCAATATGTTCGAGAGAGAGAGAGAGAGAGAGAGAGAGAGAGAGAGAGAGAGAGAGAGAGAGAGGGAGGGAATTGCGTGAGCCGATTGAGTTGATGAGTGTTGGACAGAAGTCAAACGCGCGAGCGTTAGCGTGAAAGGCTGATATTAACAAATTAGATTATCTTGAATGGCTGAGTGTGCCGGGTGATTGGATAGAGCATCCGCCCCCGAGACAATCTCAAGTTGCTTCTTTCAACACCATTGGTGATGATGAGCACTTCTTTGCGTTCCTTGTCCCTGGCCTGCACCAAACACCATCGATACTAGTGCTAACTTGATTTAAGCAGAATTTTAATCTAATTATACTCATAGCAAAAAACTTCCATCACTCTTTTCTCAGTGTTCTGTTTGCCCACTGTGTAGTCCAACATGGCAAAGTGTCAATTCGACACATCGTCATCACTTCCATGTTTGTCTCTTTATCTCTTTTTTCCTACTTCTACACCCCTCAATGGCAACCATTGAATTCTGACTACCAGTTTGAACAGAAGCCGTTGTAAAGTTTAATAGTGTAATTGAACGTGAGAATTCAGACATATTCTTCACCAATACACAGAGGCGTGAACTAGCTATAAAAATGATCTCTACATACAAAAAAATTTAAAAGAAAAGAAAATATTGTTTATAAAATAAAGAATTTTTATTGCTTTAAGATAATAAAAACATGAGAAAATTGCTTTAATTCAAAGATTGGCTTATTCAATCTGTGAAAATGGTAGATAGAGTGTTCTGGACGCCCGAGTGGTTGTACTGAGCCAAATGCTTAATTGACTGGTGGCCATAGTTGCATCTGGATGGTTGAGTGATTGCTCAGCAACAAGCGACAATCAAGGAGGCACCACTGACAGACCGGCGCCCAAATATATTTGAAATAATTATTTTTTTTCCAAATA
>DVQH01000455.1:0-23786 GCA_018231625.1 Papilio phestus
AGACGAGTACGGCACTGCAGCGAGTACTGTATGAGAGAGAGAGAGAGAGAGAGAGAGAGAGAGTGCCCTATGGCCGCGCGCTGTCCAATGCACACTTCTCGCAAAGTTCCATGAGTCGTCTTCGTAGTTTAAATATGTTGGCGCTTGTTACCATAGAGGCCATGTTTGCTTATGCCTCGCCAATATATCATATCATTGTTTGCTCACCCTCTCTCTCTCTCTCTCTCTCTCTCCTTGTTGGTTCTTTGACGATGTCTCGTTCGCCGTGTCCCTTTTTGCAGTTCGCGATTCGCGGCATGCATTTTTATTGCTTTTGCGCGCAATTCACACACACATACAGATGAGCAACCGTACAGAATCGAGCTTTTGTGATGCGATCCAATGAGTAGAGTTCCGCTGCAGACAGTGGACAGACTTCCAAATTAAATCTCTCTTTCTCTCTCTCTCTCTCTCTCTCTCTCTCTCTCTCAGTGAAACTTAGGTCAAAATGAGAGTCAGACTGTGCCATTGATAGCAATAGTATGCAAGAAAATGTGAAAGCAAACAACCGCAGACTGATTTATAGACTAGACAAGTCGACAAGCTCTCGTGTCCAACCACTAACCTCACAACTCATTGTTGGAAGGAGTTTGAATAGAGCTCTTGAAACTTGAGTTTTAGTAGTATTTTTAATGTTGCAAATAAAGAATGTTTGATAAAGTTAACCTGTGCTTCTTTGCATAGATCACGTAACTGCATTTACCACTGTCTACAAATCCTCTCAGCGAGAGCTATTCTCTTTGCGAGTCAAAACGAAGAAGCTCAACAAAGACTGCTCAAGGAAGGCTCGCTCAAAGTTCTAGTGGCGTCAATCGACTCAACTCATGACCCGGTGAGTGATAATAGGATGAGATGGTCGGGATAAGGGGAAACATTTAAACTCATCTGAATGCAATCCATCTGGAACCAACTAATGGGAAACTAGCTGCTTATTAAGCAATTTTCTATCAGTGCCATTATCATTGAATTATCTAGCTTTTCTTTCCCCATCACTACCACCGTTATTTTCCCTTTTTTCTTTCTTGGCCACGCACACATTTTAACAGCAAAAACTAAATAAGTGGAATGAACACAAAAGCCTTGCAATGAGCTTAACAACAAAGTTAGTGGGTGCAGAGAAGCCACCAATTTGCATTGATATTGATTGGTACTCGCCTCGCGAGCTGATCAAACTCTCTCTTTTCTCACACACATACACACATTCTCATTTCAGGTTAATTGTCTTTGAGACAATTCATTCTTTGTTTTCTTGCCATTATGTGGCCAAATAGTCCCCGGTTCTGATATTTCCGTGTGTGCTTTGATAACAAATAGTGTCATTTGCGGTAAATGTCGGTGCAACCGATGAGAGCATAATTGACAGTGGCAGCTTGATTTACTAAGTTTATCTAAATAACGATTGCAATCAGACAACCATAATCCAAGTGATCACCGGGCAAGCCTTTAATCGATCAAGTGTTAAAAGTATTCTATTCGTTGTCTAGAGTGTCATTAGACAGATGGGCTCGATTGCACACATTGAGGGTCCCCTGGATTAACATTTGCGTGATGCTAAAAGTGCTCTCACTACTTGTGGTGTATTAATTCGATTGTCAACATGTTCTCGTGTTATGCGTTTATCAGTGACTTGAGGATGTGTTTTGGTGGGAGAGGCAAACAGTGCCGGACCATTGGTGAAAGGTAGTGGGCGCTGTTTGTCTTGGGTGGGATCACACCGCATGAATGGAGCCGATCATCTAACTGGGAGTATGGTGGCTGATGCGTGCTTGCTTTGTTTACCAGCAACTGATATGTTTGGCATTGCAAATTATCGCAAACTTGTCAACCAATCCGAGCCACCAACCGCGTTTGATTGATGCCGATTTGGCTGACTGCTTGATGCAACTCATCCTACCTTCCGATGAGTGGTTTTACACCAACCACAGTACTAAATATGCCAAGTTTGTCAAACATCACGCCGCAAGAGTAATGGTCTACCTCGGCCTTGAGAAGAGACTTCGCAACAAAGTGTACCTCTTTGATCTAATTGGTAAGCAATTAATTTATTAATTTCCTATGTAGCATTTCATTTCAATGTTTCTCACCTCATTGTCACAGAGGAGCTGGGACTCAACTCTCCGCCTAGTGAATCAGCGGAAGACAGTTACATCATGCAAACCTCAGTGGCTCCTACCGCCATCTATTCTATCCACTCACCCAAAGTGCTAATTGGCTCTTCGGTGGAAGGCATCATCCTAGACCTGATTAAGCAGGTTGAAGTATGCGAACTTGCCTGCCCGAGTTTGCCCCTGTTCATCTTGCGCTAGGTGCCAGTTGTATTAATGTGCGGTTGCATTTCTTTTTCAGGATAAAATCATCAACGGGGAAGACAGTCTGTGCGTAGACCCTCTTAACGAGGAGTCATATCTAGTGGAAAGTGGCTTAGTGGAGGGCCGAGTAGGCATGCGCGAACCACCTGCTATTCAAGTGGACATGCCCTCAGGCTTGTCGGGCATCGCAGACCGACGCGTCACCAACCACCCCAACTGCTTCTTCTATCTATCTACACTGCCCATAAGTCTTCAACCGTTAATCTTACTGCGAATGCTGCAACACCGCATGTTTGGCTGTATTTCGTACTGGGCCTGGCACTCAAATGCCGTTTCACGTGCCTCTGTGGCTTCTGCCGGTGGAAGTTCGATTGAGTTCAATCGATCTCGCGCAAGTTCTAATGCCAGTAATGTTAACTTTGAGATTAGTAACGTATTCAATCTCAAACGCAATGTCAATCTCCATTGTTCCAACACGAGCCTCTCGCCGGGTCGTATTGAAGTGGACAGGCGACCTTCTGTTAAAGGTAGATCACCAATTCAACCTACAACGATTGTCTAAATAGCTTGAATATTTGTCAATGCAGGTTTGTTGGACAATCGGCTCACATTGCAAAACTCGCTACCACTGGCATCGCCCAACTTGCCCAAGGGAGTGCAGATGTCCAACTCGTTGTCCACTATCGGTCAACCCATCATGGGCAAGCTCTCGATTCAGGGACCAGGCATACAGCGATTATCCCTGATCGAGTACCAGCTGCACCAGCACTTGCAAAGTATTGAACCACACGCAACCACTGAGTCGAGCAGTTTCGAGGGTAGCGCGCGTCGTTTCCGTTTTTCGAGTCTACGCCGCAACCGGCACTCGCTCTCCACAGAGAATAATTGCTCGCCAAGTAGCCAGACAGTGCGAAATAACTCTCTGGACACATGCGAACGCAATGAGGCCTACATCATGGCCTTTCAGCGCGAGTTACAAAATCTGCCTAAGAGCGAGTCGCCGCTGCCACTGTACGGCAACTCGTCGCAGCTGACCAACTCGTTGGCTTCGATCCTCCGCGAGACCCTCGAGTGTGCGGGCACGCCAGAGAAGCGGCCACGCTCGTGCAGTGTACCACGCATCACACTCGAAAGCCATCCTTATCCTTCCACCCTGCTCCAATTGCCCTGCATCTCTGCAGGAGCAGTAGAGAAGGGCAGCAGCAGCACAGCGGCTCCCTCCTCTATTAACCCATTAAGCAGAAGTGCCACTTCAGATGTCTCCTACTGCAACACTCATGTGCTCAACTCGGGTATCTTGAGGTGGCGGCACAAGTGGACAATCCACTAATTGGCTTTGCTCCTTCTCTTCCTAGGTCCAAGTCCGAATCTATCTCCAATTAAGGTACCACGTAACCTCAATGAAAGTCCTATCTCGTATGCAAGCACATTCCGCTCAACCTCTCGATCTGGTTCGAGGTCTGGCTCCGCAGGCCAAGTGATCACCGAGACCATTATGCCTAACGTGCACAAAGCCATCCTCAAGCTTCTTCTCGATTGGGTCAACATGTGCCCCAGAGACTTTAAACAAGGCCAACTGAGACGTGAGCTTATCGACTTTCTCAATCGAGTTTCTCTGATGGGTGACCAGTATCGCTGGCTGGTGGAAGAGATTCGACTCCAAGCTGGTATCGATGTAAGACTCGTTGAACATTGCAACTATAACTTTCTAACCTTGTTCATTTGTGTTTAAAGGAAAAGGACAATTTCAAAGATCAATCTTTGAGTGACAACTCCATTAACAAGGAATACAAAAATGTACGTTCCACTGGGGACAGATGGTAGTACTAGCGCATGCTACTACTAGCACTGTTTGCATATACAGGCTCGAGATGTCGCTCGGTCTGATGTCTCTTCGCCATCAATTTGATCACTGAGTTCATTCGACATTTCACTCTACAACCAATCCTAATGCTTGAGGTTATTAAGCTTGTTTATTCTTTAATATTTTAGCTACAGATTAGATAACTTAGTTATTTTGATTTTAAATTGGTGGCTCTAAAATAAACCAGGGTTTTGTACGATAACACAAGCCCAGGTTATGAAAAAGTTATCAAAAAAATGCTAGCTTTACTGTTAGTGTTTAAGTTATGAAAACTTCTCACAGTTTCCACTTTGCACGATAGGCTGCACTGTATTACATTTATTTAAAAAAAACAACCTCAAAGTGTGGTATTATTGTGGAATACACCGATTGGTGACAGCACCATCGCAACATGTTAATTTAATTAGATTCTAATGCATCCTGGCTGTTAGAACAATAGCAACCGTGATAACAGGGTGGCTCTGATTAAACACACGGGAACTAAATGCGAAGGATGTGCTTGGTAATGTGGGGCGTGGGACAAGGTGAGCACGAGTGCATAGACGGAAGATGAGGTGAACAAGGAGCAAGTGGACCATGGCACTGGCAACTGTTGTCGAGCCCAACACTACTGCTCCAAGGGAACCCAAGCATCTCTTGTAGCATTGTTGTGCTCGCCAGTGTGGTCCTGGTCCGATGCAAATGGTGAGACAATGGGCCGTGCTGCCCGGTGGCGCACTGATGCGCGCACTGCCACCTCATCTAATGATGTCACCGGGCGATGATAAATTAACTGCCGACCCACTCTCACCAATAACCAACGGGAAAGTTTGTTTTCTCACCTCTCACTCTATTTCATCTAACGGGAAGCCATAAATGCGAGAATTTGAAACTTCAATACAAGTGACGCCAATACAAGCTTTGGTAACTTAAATATTTGCACACAGAAAGTGTGTGGCAAGGCGAGACATCTTTGCTCGCGCCACTTGCCACCACCGAGCGGGAGCAGTGAGGATACAATCAGTGAGGGCACACCTCACCCAACTCATTAAGGTGGCCACAGTAGTGCAGTGGGCAATGGTGGCCACCGCTTTGGCACCGGTTGCCCTCTTAGCCCGCTACACCAGCCATCTTTCTTAATCCCAAAGACAAATTATCAAAATTATTATACTCAAGCGGGCAATACAATACAATACCTTCTGGCCCAGTGCACACAGCCCTTGATAGTGATTGGGCCAACACTTTGTTATTAAGATTATTAAAAATGAAATTGAATTGCAACGCTGAAGGAGTGCTGGGTTGGGTGATTGGCACGTCGAGTCGACTCGGTAGCCTGTCGATGGCTTGGGCCACAAGTGATGCCAGGCTCGTGCCCACGCCGTGTTGCCATCGAGGCTGCAGCGAGTGAGCCGACCAAACTCGATTATTGCCACTTAATCTAATTTTACTACTGCTCGACATTCATCTAGCGCCAGTCCGATTAGTGTGATGAGTAAAGCGCACCAACCCGACTCGGCTGCGTGTCCCCATTGATGCATCATTTCACATTTATTTTCTATTGCTCGCTTTCAATTTTGCTTCCCGTCTGGCGAGATTCTATTCAAACTTGGCGCAATTATATTACACGGGCGGACACATACGCTCACGGACACACTGACAGTCATCATATGACATAATAACCCAACCGTTTGTCTACCCAACAACGTGTTCGGCTCTCACGCTTTTCACTATATATTCCCCATCTTTACATGCAGCTTATTTTATTTTATTTTTAAAAATCGACACAGCTAGATTTTAGCCTAATAAAAATACAAGCTAGAAGAAGACAAATTGGGCAGTTACAATTGGGCAAAAGGCTTCTAGGGTCCATATTTGCCATTGTGCAGTCAGTCCCCATAAGACTTTGAGCAATAGGTCCCATTGGATCTGGTTTTATTTGAGCCGTTCCCAATGACTCGACCATCTTACTAGAAAATGGTCATTTTTATTCAGTCATTTTAGCACTGATTTAGCGTTCAGAATAAATAGTCAAATGCTCAATAGAAATATGTAACCGGACTCTACTAAACAAAGCATTTAATTTCTCAGAGAATCTAGAAAGCAAGTACCATTCAATAGCTGAATGTCTCTTCAAGCGTTGTGCCAGTTAAATTTTTACGTTTTTAAAAGTATATTTGTATAACTTTGGCCAAAGGTAGCTTAATGTTAGATGTGTGATAGTGTCTGGTGGTGACACCGGGCCGGGCATTGTCATTGAATCAGGTGAGTAGAAAACTCGGGCCCGCGGCACCGAATCGACCCGACCGGTGCTTACTCAGTGCCACGGTGCCGGCAGTGCCAAGGCAGGGTGCCTGCTGCTTTACAGGCTCTACTTCACTACCGGTGTGTTCGGTGAGGCGCGCACGTCATCAATTAGAATGGTGAAATGATGATTGACTGGGTAGCACAACACTAGTGATAGGCCTGCAGCAAATGAAGCCACTAAGCACACCGGAAATAGGTTTAAATTTTAACCCAAACTGGCAAGCGTGTTCCAAACTTGTCAAACCGTACAACAATCAGTGCAAATTAGTGAGAAGTGCTCAAACTATTCGAGATCTATCGTGCCTTGTCTACTTTGTACTCTTATTGTTGCTCTTCCAAAGTGGACTGCGACACAAGTTTTGGGCTACTCACTATAATGATTGATCAACGGTGTGGCTTCGCGTCAATGGCTGACCTGGGCTTGTCGGTGGTACCACTGGTAGAAACCCATTGGGTGACTTGGCCCCGCATTATCTGGTGATGCACAACATTGGCACTACCACTACTTTCTTTCTCCCGCCGCCGGCCTGATCAACTCGGCCATTCCAGGTACCACAGCCATTGAAACGCATTGGCCGTAGCAAGCAGCAATTGAATTCACAATTCTTACCAAATAAAAATATTCTGTAATATTTCGGAAGAAAAATTTTTGAGAATAAATTAGAATTTATAATGAATAATCTGAACCTACCGATATCCTCTCATTACTCGAGCCTAACCAATAAAATAACCCCTACTATAATTCTATCTTTTTTACTATATCAAACTTAACTAAAAAAACTAATTTCTCATTACCGGACCCAAAGAAAGATAACGTAGTTTAAATTTTTTAGTTCAATTGTTTCTTGAATACTCAACACAATTCATTATGCATTTTAAAACAAATTTTCAGTTAAGATAATTCATTTTATCTTATAACTAAAATGATTTCGGAGGTGTTTTATTAGATTTTAACAAAAACTAAATTGGTTAATAGAAATTGATATTAGTTCCATTCTAAAAGTTTTGAAAGCTTTTTGTTAAACTTTCTACCCCCTAAACTAGTTATCTTTGGGTCATTTCCCTTAAACACGAATACCTTGCTTGAATCTTTTAATTAGTGAATGTTAATAAGTCTAAAAATTTTAAAGTTTTTTAAGAAGTCATGATTTCTCGAAAACTACTGAGAATTGATCCATAAAACTTTGAAGTTATCTTCAGGTGAGCAAAATTCCCTTTTTGGGATCTAAGGGATACAGCTAAGTATAACAAGCTTAGATTGGAGTACCTCCCAGACACTTGCGAGATATTTGGCCACGAGAAAGGCATGCGATGAAAGTTGTGGTGCCACGCGCCGAGCTTGTCTTATGCTGCAAGCACTTGCAACTTGGCCGGCCGGCAGTGTGTGCACCCCATGGTTGATTTATGCGCGTCCCCGATGCCATTGTGGCACTGACACAGAGTGAGCGTGCTGCTCGCCACGGTCTCAGTGTTGGCCATATCAGTGAAGGGAGAGAGAGAGAGAGAGAGAGAGAGAGAGCACTGGAAAGGCGGCTAGTTGCGCCTGGCTGGTGGAGGACCAGCCATCGCTGAGACCACCGGGCCCAGGCAGACGAGAGCCAGTAGTGAGCCGGGAAGCCACCTCTAATGGCGTTCATCATCTAAACTGATAATTGCTTCGTGTGCCACCCGAGCTTCGTTCAACTTGTCCTAACTAATCACTCGTGTGTCTGACACTCAGGCTGTCCGTCTAATTTTGAGCGGCGAGTTGCCGTGTTCGAAAGAAGAGGCGGCCATCCTGGCCGTGATTCAACTGCGTATCGAGGAGACCTCTCCGCAGAGAAAAGAGAATGAAGACCACCACCACTCGATCGGCTCTATTCTACCAAGCACATCGCTTCGCCAAAATTCGATCATCGACGAAAAGCTTCGGCCCATTTGCGAAGATGTGAAGGTATGTGCCCCCCCTATTTGATCTCACTCGCTTGTCAGTCCAACTTCATTTTGCCTTTATTGACATCCCTCACTGCTATGCTTGTATAATATGCGTGTTTTTATATTTATTGCCATTGGTAGCTCTACTATTGGCTCAGTCAATTTAGGTTGTGTGTGTGATAAATAAAATTGACATTGCAAAACAGCACCCACCCGAGACTTGGTGCCATTCAAGCTGACTATTTATCTGAGCCTCTCATCTCAGATCAGTATGCAGAATTGGTTAAAGCGATCGAGTAGGATTTGTTTTAATTAGTAATGCATCACACCCAGTGTCATATGTGGTGAGATAAAACGGAAGTGTCCGGCGTGAAATCTAATTATATCCAGCTGATAACGAAATTCCAGCAGTCGCGGTTGGTCAGTTTGATTGAGCCAAACTCGTGCTTAGCTGTAGATGAGCGCCTGCAGCGATGCCTCTACATTGCTTAGCATTGTTCTCAATGGCGTCACTGCAAGCTCCAAAGCACTCTGGTTGAATACCTACTCAGACTCATCACATGTACACTGTCACCCATTTCTGCATGTTCAAATGTTTTTCAGCCTAACCGTACCCAGTATTATAGAGCGTAAACAACGATCGGTGTCGTGCATAACAAGTCGTGAGAAGTAGACAGAAAGAGATTATGAAACATAAGTGTTAGAATGGAATCGAAAGTGAACCTCACCACGCGCTCCTGACAGGTTGAATTCCACTTGATTAGATGCGTGTCGCCGCGTGCTCTGCCCACGGCGGCCACTGGAATGCGCCCACACTGCCATGGATTTGGCACTTCATTTCAAAATGATGACAAATTATTTTAGTTGATACATTTAATAACACACCTTTAATAGTGGAAAAGAAGCATGGGGCTTGAGAGTGAGCCACCATCTGACACTCTTGGCGGATTTGTCATTTGCTACAGGAATCGCCGGTGGATTCCGACTCGTCGCTGCACCTTGCACCGGGTAACATGTCCTCCTCCTTTGATGAACTCGAAGAGGATGAGCAAGACGAGATAGACGGCAAAGAACTAAGCACGTTTGGCCCACCTGGCCATGCAAGGCACGGAAGCGGTGGACGCGCCACTGCCTTTGCCTGCCATGCAAGAAACGGGAACGACCTCAGGACTGCGACAGGACGAAAGTATTAGTCTTTCAGATTAATTTCTGTTAAAATTAACTTTTTAAGTGACTTCACAAGATGACGCCAATAAATCAACTCAAAACCAGAGCTGTTAACGGGAGTCCGGGTAAAATTTTTTTTAATGGTTAACTTCTATAGACTGGTCGCCACCAAGCGGCGAACTGGAGAATCTAATTAACTTTCACAGTGCTTTAGAACAATTTTCACTCGTATCTCTAGAATCAGCCCTGCCCAAAGCTAGGATTGTAAGATTAAACATTTACTTTACAATTAGTTTGGTTCAAATATAATATAATAATAGCATAAAAGCAGACTCCAAAGACAGATATGTCGCATGCAAATAAGTTAGAGCATGCGCAAACGTAAACACTCTCATTAGTTGATCTGTGGCGCCATCCCGTGAAGTCACTTTAAAAAGTTCATTTTAACCGATAATAATCTGAATGACTAATACTAATACCGGATCATTTGGAATTCGATCAGTTCTGTGGTGGCCAACAGTAGCCTCGAGACGAGTCAGCACTCGGCTGGCAATTCCAGTTTTCTGCCCGCACTCACCCGAAGAGCCACCTCCCGACTGTGCCATTGGATGTCCTCCAACTGGACTAGTCAAGGAGCAAACTTCTCCTCAATCGACGCGCGCGAGTGCCTTCCACCAATCTACCACAACACGAAGAATATTGCCAAAACCATCAAGGTACTGTTCGCATGGGGCCTAGTAAACAATGCGACCACAACTCTGCGCACCACCAGCGATGCACAGCCAGGGTCAGCTTGTTAGTGTTAGTGTGTTGCTCTCAAATATTGACACAGCACACCTTATTGCTAAGCATGGGTTAAAGCGGTGATGAGGCATGTGTTCAGTTGTTTTTCATTATTATTCAGTCATAGCAGCGAGCCAATTACTTGCAAATCATGCACCCTCCTTGCAGCAGCGCTACAATGCAGGTCCACAGGTTTTGAAAGTGTGAGCAGAACGAGAGGGACCGGCACCAGATGTTGCGTGAGACACGGCTAAACATGCTACTCGAGAAAAACAGAGGTGAGCGTGCCACTTTGTCGTTACACAGGAACAAAAACGCAAACTCTTTCACACTCCGATCTACGAGAGTGAGCAGCAGTTGAAGAAACTCTACATTCAAACGTGCAAGCGCCTGCCGGCTTTCGGGTGCCGAATCTTCCAGGTGAAGGAACTGCTGCATGGCAAAACCAACCGACGGGCCACACGCCTCTTGGGTATTTGCCTCGAACGCATCGTGCTGCTCGATTGCAAGACACTGCAGTTGGCCAAAGTGCAACCCACCACTAACTTGCAGCAGTGGCGCACTGGCGGAGGTCGCTCCCACGATCGACTGGTGCTCGAGTTTCGAGGCACCAAGTGGTCCTTCGTGACACCCTCCCAGGGCTCACTGCGTGCTATTGGCACCGTACTCTGGGAGATCATGCAAGACCTCGACGCTTGCTTTCTCGACACACTTATTGCCGGTGAGCGATCCGAAAGACGAATCGAAGGTGAGTTCGGTCTTTGGGGAAAAAGACTTGGAGTGAGTTTGTAGGGAAACTTTTGGTGGAGATTGACTGAGAATGAAGTAAGGAAGAGATTGGGTGTTGAAAAAATCTTTTCCGGTCTTAAGATAGGTCCCGATAGAGTTTTTGAATAAAAAAAGGATGGTTTGGAAGAAAAAAAGTAGCCCCGAAAAAGGTACCAGTATGTGGAGAAGAAGGAGACAAAGATGACATGTTGGAGCCAAATGGTTGTGATGAGCCCAAGCCGAGTTATTCCTGTTTTTGTGATTCCCTTGTTTTCGGAGGTGCTTGAGGAGCGAGTGGAGTGTAATTGGATTATTGTTATTAGACTTTACCTTACTTGAGCTTTTGATTCAGCTTGGATTTTGATGGACAAAAGGCAAAAAACATTCTAAAGTTTCTATAGTTATTAAGAATGCAGGATCTGTGGATAGCTCTAGAAACAAACTACAGTATAAGTTGGTACGTTTAAATTAAGATTTTGCCACAATTCGGTTTGTCGGTTGACCGGCTAGTGTGCTACGCGCCTGCTGCGGCTGACCAACCCGTGAGCTTTGGTAAAGTGTTCAGTCCAAAATGGAGTATTTAGCGGTGTAACAGGAAACTTTTGGTGGTCAAAACGTATGCCCATGATGTTGGTTAGAATATTGGTACATAGATTGGTTAGGCTTTTGATCATTTTGCCCTAATTTAGCCTAGGTCCGATTTGTAAAAGTCACAATACGTTACAAGTGGTAAATTAATCAAATTACTAGCTCGTAGATAGAGTTTTTGAAGCAGACAACATTTTGCAGACGCATAGTGTTGTGCTACCCAATCGCTTCTTCGGGTCTAAGCTAGGCATCACTGCTACAACTTCCCTAAGGTTGGCTTTTCCTGCGATATCTACCTATTGCGGTGCAGGCCAGCTCCTCCATAGGGGCTAGTGCATCTCACCACCGCGATCGGTCACCGGGTTGCATTGTCTTGTGCTGACATTTAATTAAGCACACTAATGACACATTGCCGGTGCTAATGAATGGCGAGGACATCAATATTATTCTCCATCCCCTTATGCAATTGGCCTTGCCAGGCCACTACCTTGGTTATTTATTATTCATCTTTGTTGGCCATCGTATTGTTTGACTTTCTAATTATTCTTACTAATACTAATTTTTTACTTTTTGTTGGAATCGCCCTTGTTACAAGCAATAGAAGGTGAAAAAAATACGCCTAGCGCTGCCGAGCATGGCTTTAATAAGGCCATGCATTTTCGAGACGAACTCCTTCGACTGGAATCGTTGTTGCACTTTCCGGAGGAAGTGGCATTGTGCCTCACTAAAGTGGAGTACGAGCTTTTCTATAACATCGAGCCTGTCTACTACATCAGACAAGGTAAGCTTGTCCGTGATCGCGAATGCTTAATGACAGGAAACGAGGCCAACAATCGGAGCGACCTACAATGGTCGAGAGAGTGACTCATCAACTTTTGTCGATGCCAACTTGACAAGTTTGCCACCAACCACGAGTTATAACTATAGTCTATAGACTTAGAAGGTTAAAGACACCCACTCGCGTCAAGCGGTGGCAATGAATCATGAGACAATTGACAGCCTAGCTCAATACTGAGAGTGGAGTCTGACGCATCTTGCATTATGTTTGATAGTGACCGTCGACCTAGGCTCCGAACGAGTGGAGGCATCGGAGAAGAGGCCACGGAGCGGAGACAAGTACTACACAGTGCTGGATCTAATCGAGCGATTCAACGAGGTGGGCTTAAGTGCCTGAGAGCATGCTGTGCGCCCATCGTGCCCCCACTCAATCTTTCTCGCTTCTCAATTCTCGCCCGGTAGGTCTCGTCATGGATTACGCACATCATCATCTCGCAGCCGACTCACGAGATGAGGTATGAAGCAAATGCCCACCCGGCTTGTCTAATCCAGTAGAATGAATTTTCCACCCTCAGAAAAGCAATTCTTTCCTGCATTATGCGAGTGGTCCAGACGTGTTGGAATTTGGGTAACTTCAATACTGCCGTGGAGATATTGGCCGGTCTCAAGTAATTACTGCTGCAGACTCACTTTGGGCTGTCATTATTTATTGCTTTTTTTGATGGCAGATCAGAGAAATTGAAACCTTTTTGGCTATCAATAGAGCAAAAGGACGAACCATTTTTACGCAAGAAACTATCGCGCATTTTGCTTACTCTCGAGGAGCCATCAGAAGAATACAAATCCGCAGTGATTCGTGCACTGGATATCCCACATTCGCAAGTGATTCCTTTTTTTGGAGCATTTTTACGTGATCTCAAAAATATATTGCGCAACATGCCAAGTCTTATTGTGCTGTCCAATGAAGTCAATCTTGCCGAACAGTCGGTGGACACGCAGACACAAACCACTAAGATCGAATCCATATCAGATTTCAACGGTGAAGAGAACTACATGTCACGCATTGGAGTAGGTGGAATTATCAACATGGAGAAGATGTACAAAGCTCACCAAGTGCTCGACAACATTCGCACCTTTCATGTGCACTCCATTCGGCGCACTCAACTCTTGAATGAGATTCATCGTAACGTTGAACCCGAATTGTTTGAGGTTGCACAGATGGTCAATGCTGGCTCAAGTACACTTTACTATCAGGTGTATTGTAACCAAATCATCGAGAGTGAACTGTGCAAATTTGACAATAGCAAGTCGTTTTCCTCATCCGATATGAGTGGTGTGGGCAGCGGGGTAGCTAATGCTTTACCCACAGCTACCAGAAGCACGTCCAAGGCTAGTGGCACTAAGGAGGAGAAGGATGAATGCTACCAAATCGACCTCGATTCGTACCGACCGATCCAGGCAATGCCCAAGTCACACGGTATCAGCATTATCCCATTAAATGTCAACTTGATTGACTACCACCAACTGCAAGCAATGCATCACGGCACCACCATCATTCATTACGAAGAAGACACTGGTCGCTCTTCAATTGTCTACTTACAATTGGAGCAAAGCAACTCGACCATTGCTTGGTGCAAACCATTCTGGAGCACATCGTTACGCTCTAGTGGTAACGCACCGCAAGACTACCAACTCTCTCTGGACATCGAAGAAGTGGTGCTCTCAGGCAACACCATGAAGTACGAAACCAAAGAGCAGGCTATGGTTAGTCTCGAGGAGGGTTTCATTGATCTGATGTACCTCAAGGACATCGTAGTGGGCCAAACCACGAGCGATCTCGCATTGATAGGACGACGGCACGTACTGCCTGATTACGCACTAGCCGAGTCCACTAACTGCAGCATCCGACTCTTGTTTGGCGTCAATCTCAGTGACAATCGAACCACTGAATTTATAGCTCCCAAATCAATTGCTTCAATCTGGGTGGATGGACTGAGAAGTGTGCTACGATTGATCCAGAATCAAAAATTACTCTGTGACCAGCGCATTTTATGGCTCAAAGAAAAATATCTACAACTGTATTACGAAGACTCGGCTTGTGTCGGGCCCACGCCCGCCGAGGCAATTCGCGTGTTTGGGGGCCGTAAATGGACCATCGATGCTATGGGCGCAAGTCACCAGTCATTGCAGATGGACCTCCTCTCCGCTAAACTGGCAAACAACCAAGCCAAGTTGCGCAAGAAGAAGTCGACCGTCAGTTTGGCAGTGATTCGCGACTACAGCACTCGATCTCAGTTGTCGATCAACTCGGAGCCTGACGGGACACTGGGTGGCGGTGCGCGCAGTGGGCAAGCCAGTCCACAGCACGGTGGCACCAAATCAAACAAGTCGTCGACCCGATCGCAGGCGCAGGTGCGCAGTCAGAGCGACCAGACCAACGAAAACACCACACACGACTCACAGAGCAGTCTTAGCGGCAAGTCATCCTCCTCGTATGACAACGTGACCAAAACTACACGCGACCCTCACCTGGTGCTCGACGCTTCACCCATTCACACCTCACTACTCACCTCTCACTACCGCGACAAGTTTTGCCGACGCACACCCACCTCACTTTTCGACTCACTAGGCAGTCCCAAGATGCAGAGTCTCTCGCCTCGCAAGCCCACTCCTAGCGGGCCAAGTCACACCTCACAAGCCTCGCCCAGCAAACTCAAAATGGCCATCACCCACTCGTCAAATATGAACTTTATTGAGTATTCCGAGCTGTTTCGCTCTTTCTTAATTTGTATTCGGCGTGATATCAAAGATATCTTTGAGCAGATTGCTTCTAAAAGTAAGTTCGCATTGTAAGACTTCTAGTCAATTTTATTCAAGTTATTAGAATTTAATTATTATTTGCAATTACTTTCGGAACAGGTGATATCCATACGTTCAAGGAAGCTGAATCTAGCTACTTGGAAGAGGAGTTGATAAACAAACAAAAGAAACAAGAAAGTACAAGCTTTGAAGCCAAATCCAATGAACGAGATAACAAGTTCCTGGGATTGCTCACTCGCAACACGATAGCTGAGCAGTCAGAAGAGGATTATCACAAAAGTCGAATTTTTGACGCAATTGCCACGGCAAGCATCGTGACCAACAGTGCTGGGATCGATTCCCTCAAGACTTCAGTACTCACCGCCACGGATTTCTATGCCTTCATACTCACCTACCAATGCGAGGATATCTCGCTCAACGAGGTCAAGAAGCTTATTCAGATGCATGAACCCAATCCGGTGTTACGTCGACGTAGTTGTCTTTCGTTTGAGGGATTTGCGCGGTACTTGATGGACAAGAATAACTTTGCTTACACGCCCGAACTGAGCGAAATTGCCGAAGAAGATATGGATTACCCACTGTCGCACTACTACATGGCTTCGAGTCACAACACCTATCTGACCGGACACCAACTCAAGGGCGAGTCATCGGTCGAGCTCTACAGTCAGGTAAGCCAAGTTATTGCAAGTGACCGCTTAAATCACTTCTTGGCTAATTGCCAGGTTCTTCTCACCGGGTGTCGATGTGTCGAACTTGACTGCTGGGACGGCGATGACGGCATGCCACTGATTTACCACGGTCACACCCTCACCTCTAAAATTCCATTCAAGAAAGTGGTGGAAACAATCAACGAGAAGGCGTTCGTTGCCTCGCCTTATCCAGTGATACTGTCGGTGGAGAATCATTGCTCTCTACAGCAGCAAGCCAAAATGGCTCAAATCTTCGTATCCATCTTTGGTGATAAGCTAGTGACCAAGTTCTTGTTCGACTCGGACTACTACGACGAACCACAGTTGCCTTCACCCAATCAACTCAAATACCGAATACTGATTAAGAACAAGAAACTTCGAGCACCACTTCACCCATCAACAAATGTGAAGATGCGCATCAATATCGGTGCCAACAAGGGAAGCAATGGGCGAACCAACAGTTTGGTGTCGAACGTAAGCACTGGTTCGCTCAACGAAGAGGAAGACGACGAGTACGATGACGAGGATGACGATGAAGACGTAGACGACTCATTGCCCTCCACCGTGATTGCCGAGGAAGAAGCCACTAAAAGCAAGTTTGGTGGTTTACGTAAGAGTCATCCAGATCATGGCACCTCCCATGAGTCGGACAGCCTCAACGTACTCAATTCACCTTTCGCACACAGCAAGGTTGTACGCAAGTCAAGCAGTCAAATTGCGCCTGAACTCTCCGATCTAGTCATCTACTGTCAGGCAATTAAATTCCGTGGTTTACTTAACACCACTTTTAACCTCAGTCCCACCAACTCCACGATGGCTACCCCGATTTCCAAAAAGATAGCTACACGTAAAATGTTGGCCAACACAACCTTCAATTCGACTATCCAAGCTAGTGCTAGTTTGCTGCCAGTTATTGAATCAAACCGGATCAAAGAAGAGCTTCGCGAGATGAACATGGCTTCACCTACATTCCAGCAAAACACTAGCGCCAACTCGAGTAGCTCTATCAACCGCCGTCCCAACTCGTCGGCCTGTTGTTACCAAGTATCATCGATCAACGAGAACACGGCCAAGAAGCTATGTCGAAAGAGCCCGCTGGCAGTGATTGCACACACCGAAAGTCAAATTATGCGCACCTATCCAGCTGGCATGCGTATTGACTCGTCCAACTTTAACCCCGTCATCTTCTGGGCTTTTGGAATCCAGAGCGTAGCTCTAAATTACCAGACGGTAGACACGGCACTACACATCAACTCGGCTATGTTTGAGCAGAACGGGGGCTGTGGCTATGTGCTCAAGACCAATGTAATGCGCGACAAATCTCACATGATGTTTGGTCGATTTAATCCGTGGGAGAAAGAGTTTGACGGTCTACACACTATCAACTTAACTATCACGGTAAAGAAAATGCCTTGAGTAGTGTTTGTCCAACTCACCACATTTCATTTGATGCATAGATTATCTCCGGTCAGTACGTGTGCCCAAACACCAACACGGGCAGTCCTCAAGTAGAAGTGGAGATTATCGGCATTCCCGTCGACTGCAACCGACAACGAACCAAGATTGTACAACGCAATTCACTTAACCCGATTTGGAATGATACATTTTTCTTCAGGGTAACGCGTTATTGCCATTAATTAGACAATTTCTTAAACTTAAATTAACTCTTGCACCATAGATCAAATTTGTCGACCTTGCTTTTTTGCGTGTCACGGTGACAGACGTGGGCGCAAATCACCTGGCTGCGCAACGTATTCTCCCGGTCAAGTGCCTCAAGCAAGGTTATCGACATTTGCGACTGCACAACCCACAAAACCAGAGTCTTCCACTCTCCACCCTCTTCATCTATTCTTCTTATGAGGTATTTACTAGGTTGCAATTTTACGATTCCATAACCATCCAACTACTTTTATAGGAGGAAGGACTCGATGTTGACACTGACACCGCTTTAGATAAGTTAAAAATGAAAAACAAGATGGTCTCAAAAATTGATCTGAATCGATTGGACTGTGGCAAGAACGAGATGCCGACGAGTGCTCCGGTGAAACGACGCATGTTCTTCCTAGTGGTGCACGGTGTGATGGCCGAGGAGCCCTCCACTATCCTGAAGATCACCCAGGAAAGCACGGTGACCGATGTGATAACACAAGCACTCAACAAAGCTAACAAATTGCACGAAACTGTTCACGACTATGTTCTTCTCGAAGAAGTCAACCGTGGCTGGGAGAAGAGACGTATTGGAGATCGTAACGCGGTGACTCAACGTATCCTCGACCCCACTGAGCGTCCCCTCGAAGCTCAAAACAACTGGAAGGGTGAAGGACGATTCATTCTCAAAAAGTTGGCTGATGATCCAAGCACTCGAGCTTGGATGACCACTATTCGTGCTTCGTCAGCTAACAAAGACCGTTTGAAACAGAAAGAAGCAACCGTGTCAGAGCACCAGGAGATGATTGCTGACTGGGAGCAGGAAGCTGAGAATGAAACTTTTCTCGTGTGCATCTACAATGTAAGTGAAGACCAACCCTACACTATCCTCAAAGCATCAGTGGGTAGCTCAGCACAAGACATCATCTCGCAAGCCTTGCTCAAGGCTCACCGTAATGAAGATCCAAAGTTGTTCACCATCGTAGAAGAGGTAGAGAATTTCTCCGAATCTAACCAAAACGATTTGAGTTCTTCATTTAACTTCAAAAACAAGACCGGAATCGGTTACCGTCGGGTGGTGAGCGATCACGAGAACATCTACGACGTGCAGACTCAATGGAAGAACAAGGGAAAATTCGAGCTTAAGTACCGCAAAGACATTACAGCCAGCGATAACACCTTTATTAAGAACAGCTCACCATCCACCTCCAAACTGTTGCGAGGTCGAGGCTCGCTCAAGAAACTATCACAAATCCACCGGACTTACTCGAAGCGACTGCAGCGTCGAGAGTGCGTTGACTCGCCGAGCCATGGAGCCAAGTCGCCTTCAGGCCAACAAGGTTCCGAGGAGTGTTCCCCCCGCCACTACCGAGCCGCTACCACTGGCACAGCTACCGGTACCACCAACAAGAACCGTGAGAGCGAGGAGTCGCGCCAGGTCCATTCCGAAGGTGAGCTGCCTTCCGACTCCGAGGAGAAGACCAAAGAAGCCATCAGCTCACTAAGTCGACTCAAGAAACTCTCCTTGAAAAGACTCAAAGTGTGGAAGTCTTAACACACTTGCATTCGGAACTATGCCACAAAGCACAATGTGATATTACCTATTTTGTTATTATTTTATTATTATATGTTGTTGATGATCAACTCTACACACCCACACACATATACCGCTAGTCATATCGAGAATATGAAACACCCAATCCCAACTTTCTTCCAAGGTAGCAATCCTTTTGCCCTTTCCACGCCCTTGGCAATGCCTCAACCTATCCACCAGTACAGCCTCTAGTTTCTTCCGAGTGTAGCTCACTTGGGCCCAAAACCCTTTGCTTAACCCTCTCTCTCTCTCTCTCCCTCTCTCTCTCTCTCTCTCTCCTCCTCCCACAACCTACCACTCTCTGATCAGTATTTTTAACACTTTTCTTTATTTATATCTACCAAAGCGCAACATTAGTTGTTTTGCCACCGTCCCTCCCTATCATTGTTTTTTGTTATATAAAAATAATAAATTTTTTAAAGTAAACCAACAATCTAATCAAATGTTTGTAAATGCGGAAATGTGAAAAAACGAGTATCTCTATCAAAGAAAAATAGACCAACCAGAAAGAAAAAGAATAGAAGCCGAAAAAATTAGTTGGGATCACTCACCGTGACGTGATTTGTTTCGATGCCGATTGCGCTGGGGCGTGATTACTACTGTTTGCTGTACAGAGATGGTGAATGGTGCGATCGAGGGGGGCAAATCTAGAGAGTCCAATTGAGAGGCGAGATCACAAAGTCAAGTACAGTCAAACCTCACAAATCCGGAGTAATCAAAGACCATCAATTGTTTGGTCAATACTTTTAATTTCATTTGTTTTGTCACTATGGTAATTTTCTTTAAAAAAATAAAGTTACATTCTTGTGTTTCAACAAATTCTTTAATAATATAGTGTTTCAAATATGATTTTCAAAATGACTCTGACCAAAATTGACGAAATTAAAGAGAGGGGTGAAGTTAAAGACGTTTACATTAAAGATGATCCGATTTGGAAGATTTCGAAGTTGAGAAGTTAGACTGTATCCCACAGTGGAGAGTTGGTGTGCGGGCAAACTTCCCCGCGCTATAGCCGAGGAAAGCTTTCGCGCCGGGCTTGTGTTTACGTTTACATTCAAGTACTCTCTCTCTCTCTCTCTCTCTCTCTCTCTCTCTCTCTCCTCTTCCTACAGCCAACCAAGTGCCACACTCTCTGCTGATAGATGATCAAATCAAAATATGATTCAACGTCGATGTGGCGAGCTTTGCGCGCCATTCACTGTTCCATCTCATCAACAATCTTTGCCAGTCTCAATCTCATCACATCTCAACTATACGATCAATATTAATCGGCAGAAGAAAATATATGAAAGAGTTCTGATTGTTGGTGCAGGACACCTTGTGCTAAACTAATTATCTCTTGATGCCATTTGAAACTGGCGTGTGGTTTGTTGGCATTCAGCGATTACCACAGCCACCAACCGATGCTTGATTTCATGACGTAGACCACTTTGTTTTGCCTCTGCCACTATGCATATTTATGAGCATTTCTACTACTGCAACAATTTCCAACCATTCCTTGCTTATCTCTCCAAGAATCGATCTAAACTATATTGCTCCGCACAGCACTTGAGTTTCCTACTTGATCCAAAGGTGTAAGAAAGTAGTGAGATGTTTTATTGTACTAATTCTAACTTTGCACTCATCTAATATTGCGCAGATTCGCTAATTTGCCAACGAAATGCTTCTATATATTCGTCGATACCCGCTTTACATATTTATAATTTGTCAAGTTATATTTTTCTTGTTATTTTACTCATCCAAAAATTCGTGTTTATTCAACTCACTCTCGCCCAAGCCCGACTATGAGTGGCTCTCCTCGGAGGTATAAACACTTGAACTTTGCTTGCAATGCAACTTTGTTACTCATGTTACCATTTGTTTGTTGCACAGAGGTTTGTTCTTTCCGAAGATGGAAAGACCAAGTTTAACTATGATCGATATATGCCACTGATATTTATCGGAGGAATGCCTCGAAGTGGCACCACATTGCTCAGAGTATTACTTGATGCTCACCCGGAAATTCGTTGTGGTGAGGAGACCCGAGTGATACCACGCATTCTCAGCAATCGACTCTCCTGGCTCAAGCAACCCTTCGAGTCGAAACGCTTGGAAGAAGCAGGCATCACTTCAGAAGTGCTCGACTCGGCCATCGGAGCCTTCATTCTAGAGATCATTGTGCGACATGGCAAACCGGCTTCAAGGCTTTGCAACAAAGATCCCTTCACCCTTCGTTCTGCAGTCTATCTGCAATACCTATTTCCTCATTCTAAGTTTATTTTTATGATTCGTGATGGACGCGCAGTGGTGCACTCGATTATCTCCCGAAAGGTTTGTCCAATTCCTATTTAAAGAAGCGCATTTGATGTAACTTGTAATTTCTCCTTAGGTTACTATATCTGGTTTTGACCTTACTAACTACCGACAGTGTCTTAAAAAATGGAATACCGCGATGTCTAATATGGTTTGTTAAATATTAATTCTTATATTATTAGATCTTGTTAACATTTTTTTGTTATATTTGTTGTTATGTAAAGTACGACCAATGCAAAAAGTTAGGCTCTTCGTTCTGTCTCCCAGTTCACTACGAACAGTTGGTATTAAATCCTAAATTATGGATGCACAAGATTCTCGATTTTCTCGGTGTGTCGTGGAACGAAACGGTGTTGCATCACGAGAAACTGATTGAACATGGTGACATTTCATTGTCCAAGTAAGTCTCATTGTTGATCCAGTTTGGATGGCAAATATAGTTGACGGCCTATATCAATATTGACATTGTCATCTTCTAGACTGGAAAGATCTACCGATCAAGTGATTAAGCCTATCAACATTGATGCTCTTTCGAAGTGGGTCGGTCAGATTCCCGGTGATGTGGTGGAAGACATGCCTCAGATTGCACCAATGCTCGCCAAGCTAGGCTATGATCCACGGGGAAATCCACCCAACTACGGCCAGCCGGATGCCTTTGTGTTGGAGAAGATGAACGAGCTTGACCAGCATCGGGATGACTGGCAACAACGCGAGGACAAGGTCAAAGAAGACCGAAAGCGATTGCGCCAAAAGATCATCAACTCAAGTGCCCACGATTCGACCGCTGAGAAGAGCGGCTCGTGATCACTGATTCACTCACTTTTCCCCTTGACCTCTGTCGAGCATGACTTTTTTAGGCCAATTTAGTCAATCGACAGAACTCTTTTTTTAATTATTCTAATCTACTAGTAGTTTTATATTTTGTTGATTATTTGTTGGATTTTTTATTTACTTTTTAATTGCCCTATTTATAATTGTTGTATTTATTTATTTATATCAATTTTAAATTCTAATGTGATATACTACTGCACAAATGGATACCAAAATTTAACAGCTTTGACCCCAAACCATTTGTGTGTTGAAGTGAAACGATGTGTTGGACAACAAGACAACTTGTGTTTGTCCATGCTGTCGTTTCTAATCTAACAAGTGATGACTTCTCGAATGATTACTGAGAATCAGTGTGATAGCGTTCATATATAAGATAAGGTTAGTGGGAAGTGGTTTAAAGGAAATCCAATCGTAGAATGGAATCTATTATACAAAGAGAGTTGTATAGAATTTTTGGGGACTTTAGAGTCTGACAAGTAATTTAGCATAGCACTTATTTCTAGAATAATAGTGACAAGTGATCTATCGGAATGGTGTGATAGTGTGTTGAGATAAAACTATCTTAATGTATTGTGAGTTAGCAGTAAGTTAGCATTCAATGGAATCAGCCAAGGGTGGGCAATTCCAAGGAAAGAGTTAGAGCGCGTGCGTCTCGGTGCCACTGACACTGGCACCTTCTCACTGTAGAGACTAGTGCCACCTAGGTGCTGCCCACTGCAGTATACTGTTGCTTTGTGCTTCTAGTGGGTGAATGGAGAAAGAGGGGGCACTGAATTAGACTGGAGTGTGGAGAGAGAGAGAGAGGAGCGTGCAGCAGGCTGACTGACACTACTTTTGCCCTGTGCTCGTCTCTGTGCTGCACTTGTGCAGTCTAATGGCTTATTGCGTAGAACGTACAACGTGCGATCCATCAATCTGTTCACAATTCAATTTTATTAAATAAAAAATTCATGTGACACCACTTGTCTTCTCCACCTCTGCCACCATGTCATTGCATGCACCGAATGGCCCCTCAGGCCTGCCTCACCCACTTGGTGTGCCACTGATGCACGATCCACGAGGAGAGATACCTGCGGTGCCTTGCGCTCGAAACTCGGTGCCACCCCCGGTTCCACCTTCACTCTACCCTACCGATGCAGTCCCCCATCAGATGAGCAATCAACTGCCAATGCAGATGAACATGATGCTAAATGGGCCTGCAGATCTAATTAAATTAACCACTAATGGACCTTCTGATCCACGAAATTATGGACCTATCAGTCCGTTGAGCAGCGCAGCACCGCCGCCGCCTGGTTCGTCGCCGTTCGTAGCACCACCTCTACCAGGACCACCTGGAAGTGCGGTGACTAACCAGCCGTCCACTTCCAACCCATCGACACTGCCATCTTCGAGGCCTACATCAGCTGATGCGTGTCACTCGA
>DVQH01000456.1:0-23745 GCA_018231625.1 Papilio phestus
ATTAGCGATATAAGGCTTATCTTTTACTGATAATCATTGGGATCAAAAGGGTTAAATACTGAACCATTTTACTGCTCGCCTGTTTACTGATCATATTCATAATTTACTAATCATTCACTTTATAAACTGATAATCCGACAAAAAAAACATACTGACCGGTTACTCTCGACTGAACACATAATTGTGACCCATGAAGAATTGGTAACCATCGATTGATTTTTTTAAAAGTTAAACAATGTTTATAATATGTAAATTTTAAAATAATAAGCTTTATTTTTGTGCTACATAGACAAGTCATGGAAGGACATTTGTTATTTGTAGCATCCAGAAAGATAAGTTAATCATCATTGAGGCATAGACATGGATCGTACTTTTTTTTAAAAAAAGGAAGCGTACAAACCACCAATCGACAAAGGGCTACAAAAGCGATCGTTACAAATAGTGAGTACAAAAAGTGACTTTTCTGCGAGAAATGATGTGAGAAAAGGTATAAATAGTCGAGCAGGTATGAACATATAATACATTGTTGGATATCGCATTCATGTGTGTGCAAATGAAACAGAACAAACAAACTGATGAAAGATATCAATTCTAGCTGGCGATTCTACTCTCGTGACTCTCTAGAGGAAGAGCCACAAAAGTAATAACCCGCTGGAATTATTGACTTATAAATTAATATAATGCAAAAGAAAAAATAATTAACCGAGTGAATTAAACAAAATATAACTGAATGAAAAGTAAACTTGAAACAGTGAAAACACTAGAACTAGAATAAATCAAGAGAAGAAAAAACAAGAAAGGTTGTATTGACTGCACGCATCGTCCCGTGGTGGTTCACTGGTTTGCGATTAATTAGTTTAGGTGGAAATGATCTCGATGTAGTTGGCTGGATAGAGGCCAACGCGCCCGTCCTTCCTCCCTTTGCACCTGCAAATGTGCAACCAAGTGAGTTGATTAATCAAGTTGCTTCAGTTCAATTGACTTACCATCCTTGCTCGTCCTCGTCTTCTAACTTCTCAAAGACGTCACCTGAAAGAATGGGTCGGATTAGAAATATAAAATAGATGTGATGTTGGAGAGTTGAGTAAGCATACCTTGCTTGAAGGTAAGTTCGTCCGCCTCGGCGCCCTCGTAGTCGTAGAGTGCTCTGACTGGAACGCCAGGCTCTCCGTTGTCCACCAGAGCATCACTCGGGTAGTCATCCCAGTCTTCGTGGTCATCATCATCGAATGGATTCTCCTCTTTACCATTGGTGGTTCTGTCAAGATCAATTAAGCACTTGGTGTTGAGAGCATCTGAGTTACATACGTTATCCTCTTGACATCGGTGGTGTTGCCATTAGCGTTATTACATTGTGCGTTGCCATTGGTGTCCACTTTTTCCGTGTAGTAATCGGGTTCGCCTCGTAGATTTCGATCGAGCAGCACTACACCGTTGTCGGATAGTCCGTTATTGAGGTTATACTTGCGTTCCTTTTTGGATATGCTCGCCAGTTCGTGGTTGTATTCCTGTCACAATATGGTTAGTTAGCAAATGATGGTCCTCGCTACAGTCGAACTCTAAAATATGGTTGATAGCAATCCCAGGAATAGTGAGAAGAAAGCAGTGAAAGAAGACAAGCAATCGTAAAGCGTGTTAGTGCGACAGTTAATAGGAAAAAAGAATCAGAGAAAATTTTATGAATAGACATGCGAGACGAAAGAAACAATAAAAACAACTCATTACAGGTAGCTCTTCACTGAATTTGTGCTGGTTGACCAGCGTGATTCCGTTCTCGGAAACGGCAGCTTTCTTCGTTTTGATTATGTCACGGAATTCTTCGCAATACTCCTGGCGGGATGTTACCAAGCAGCGGTTGACAAGGTCGAGTAGATTAAAGCAAAGCACAATGCAACACAAATAAGGTGTACGTGTATACGAGCAAACATAACAAAACAGTCATGCGAACAAAAAGAGCGATTAGTAATGATTACTCGTGTAGCATAGTTAATGTGCAAACTACGTCAGTTGAAATGGAGCAAGATGAATTACTGGCCTCATTGGGATCCTACCTCAAACTGGGGCCAGCTCATGGCCATTCCCACGCCGAAAGTGTTGGACCAATATTTGAGATCCTTGGAAGAGTCAGCGTTTTGAATCGTGTGCCGGTACTCTTCATAGATGCGCACCAGATCGGGCATATTGGAGATATTAAGGCAACTGTGAATGGAAAACAACATCTCCTTGAAGAATTTTAGTCGTTTCTCCTCGAATTCTTGACATTTTTCAAACACAGTGGTCATATCTTCCATGTACTTCGGGTTGTACTCGTTGATCTCACGCAAACTTTGCTCATACTTCTCGCGAGTTTTTTGCACCTCGTCCTTGGCCTTTGCAGCTCGATCTTGCAACTTTTTAACCTAAATTCCAATAAGTTAATAAAGTTACAATTCTCGAACAGAAAAATCAACCTGATCTGGAGAAAGTGAGGTATCACCGGACGCATTCCTTTCCTGATTAGCAACAGATCTCTCATTCTTGCAAGCAGTGTGGTAGTCTTGTTTGCACTTATTGACTTTACTCAATAGTTTGGCCCACGGTTTTTGTGCCTAATTGGTAAAATTAAATTGTAAAAATCTGTACCTATTTATAAGTGACAGCCTTACTTTTTTAAATGCATCATCAAACTCTTTCTTCTCTTTGAGCTGCATCATTGTTTTGTGGAAATTGTCCTTCTGCCACTGCTTGATGTCGGGCACAACCTTCTGTACAAGATTATCGCGCACCAAAAGGTGAAGATCACAGCGTTTATCGGCTTCCATGATGATGCCCTTCCAAGCAGACATGGCGGTGCCATACTCGGGCCCTTTATCGATAATGTCGTCCCATTTTTTGGACCATTGTTTAAGATTCTTGGCATAAGTCTGTTCAATCTCCGCTCTCTCCTTAATTAGCAGTGTCAAATCATTGCACAGTTTGGAACCATCTTCCGTTCTTTTAGTTGTCTTCTTGTAGTTTCCAGGTTCCCAAAAGCTGTCCGATGTGGGAATCAGCATTGCATCGTCGCTGTGGTGCGACATGGCAGCGATGCTACCGACTAGCGGCAAAATTTAGTCTTCAACACAGTCACTATGGAAGATTTTGGAGTGCTGAGTAGTAAACAACTTTGTGCATCAGGCGAAGCAAGGCATGAATCTGTGTAAAGATACACAAAGTTAAAACAGATGATGATGATGATGTTAGAAGGGCGTTTATGTCTGCAATCAAAATAGAATCATGGGTGACTCGGCAAATGGAATTGCCGAAACACAAACATCTAACTTGACCACACACCACAAATGCATTTGAACTGTTCACAAGAACTACCATGCACAAGGTTTCTATCACTATCGATTTGTTCACCACCACCAGAGATCACCTTGAAAGTACGCACGTAGGTGATGCTAGGAATGACGGTGTGTGTGTCTAATAATGCCGCGTTGCTCTAGTGAAAAAGGTATTTTTTGGTGAGTTAAAACAACTGAGGGGAAAGCAAGGATGATAGGAGTGGTGATAAAAGAAAAAGTCCTTGAGAGTCCATGCTACGATGAGCAAAGAGTAGGAAGCACTTACGAGGAACTTGGTATTGAACTCGAGGAATGCTAGGCTAGGGTCGAGGGCAAGCACGAGGGAGGCACTGGCAGGTGCCCGTTTGTTTTGGTCAAGTGTCAACACGACACTGTGTGCAGTGAGTCTACCGCTGACGGGCGGTCAGACAGATCAACTGACGAGGGTGGGCAAAGCGCTGCTGGCAAACTGGCAGCGCGAGCTATTACGTCATTATTGTTGTGCCTCTTCTATTGCGCATGTCTCCTCACTCTTCTTCACTATGTCTTCCTGAGGCACAACAATGGGAGAGAAGCGAGTAGTGAGGCGCCTCTCCACTGCACGCCCGCCTCGCCGTGCTAGCCGAGGTGAGGCCACTCCAAACCAGCACACACCGCAATGATTCAATCAAACTAACTCACTTTGTATAGTTCTTACTAGTCATAGTCTATCCAATGAGACCACCCTAGGTAAATGCGTGCTGTTTGGGTGTGAGGGACATGTGATCTTGCCTTTGGGTAGATAATTGCGTCTAAGTTAGGTTGATTTGGCCTGGGTCGCACAAATGCAAATTCTGACTTAAAAGATAGATTATGGCATACAATTTTTTCAAATGAGATAAGTTAACTAAAAGTGCTTTTGTACACCAATCTGCAGGTTGCGTACATGTAAATGTGTTTTTAAAAAATAAATACCTAGTATTATTGGTTCACTACTTAAAGTAATTCTAGAAACAGTTACGAATCTTATCAGTCTTAATGTAAAATTTGTTTTACAATGTTTTAGTAAAACTTATTTTACCATCGCAAGAAGTGGACCTTGGTGGAATCGAGGTTATGTTTGAGAATCTTCTCGCCCACCGTTATTTCCCTAAACCACCTGAGAAGTAAACTCGTCACAATCGGCTGTAATCTTAGAATCTGTATCTGGAATGTGCATCTTCACCAGAAACGGTAGATCTTTGAACAAGTTGTTGAACAAGATTAATAACGGTTCTCTTCTTTTGGTTCCCTTCTCCAAATCGGATCGAAGTGAAGGAATGATAACACAAATTTCATCTTCCCTGTCCACTTCCAATATTTAATAATTTGGTTTTGTAGTCACATGATTTTTTTATGCTTTAATGGTGATGAAATAGTACAATGGTTTACTCCGTTTTCCTATTTGAACCAAAACTAATCTGTGTGCAAATGGCAAATGTATAATATAAAAAATCATTTTTGAAAAATACTATAAGAGAAGCCGAGTTTCTCTCAAACTAGATCATATCATCTTTTATATATTTTTTATTAAGAAACATGCAATGAATTTATCCATGTCAATTTAATGTCTGAGAAATAAGATTGTGTAGTAGTCAAATAAAGAGAAAAAGAGACAATTATATTATTAGTAGATTTGATATTATTAGATTTAAAATGGGAACTCTAATCGTCAACTAAGCCAATAGTGATGGTGGCGAGATGACCTCCGCCACTGATATCAGTGATATGTCGTCAGCAGTGGAGGCGTCAGGCTCATTGAGTAGATCGACACGCCGCCTCTCTACTTCTGTCTCTTTATCACTACTAGTGGACTTAAACTCTTGGAACTAAACGATCGATCAGTTAAATTAAGCTAAATATTTGCTGAAAACCGTTTTCTACATATCTACTACATATTGTCTTATTCGTTAAGTAAACGGTTAACCAGGATCAACATGTGTCTAATTCCTTAATTTTTCCTATTAAGACTAGCATGTTGGCCATGGCGTTTGGATTTAACAATTTTCCTGTACAACTTTTAAGTTCTAAATTTGTATGCAATTTGAGATATTTAAACAATATTTACAAAAATTATAATATGGAAAAAAATTTCTTTCATCAACAATGACAGATGTAAGAGTGTGTAGTGTTTTTTGTTTGATATGTCAAGTTTGATTCCAATCCGAGGTGCAATCTATCATACTTTTCTTGGCGTGCTTTAATGGAAAGTAAAGGAAAGTCTGACTGGTGTAATATTCGAATTTGGCTTACTTTTGATTGAGCATCATTGCGCAACCAAGAGACATGCCTAGACATGGAGAACAGGGCTACATGAGCATGTTTGCGAGTTTTTTGCTAAATTATTAACGTGATGATTAACACTGAGAGAGACATAGCCTCTGATGCAGTTCCCTGACTTTGTAACTGTGTGCCCAGTTTTTTGAAGCGAATGATGAGTGTACTGACATAAGCTAGCGACAAACTCCTATTGGCCACGTTGCTCGGACGACTGGATTGCTCAGTGCGGTGGATATGGAGATAAGTGAGTTTATGGGGAGGCGATGTATGACAGGCATCTAAGATGTCGCAACACTGTGGTCGGCTGCAGCCGGATGGCCTGTTACTTGAATGGCATGGGCGCTCGCACCTCTGCACCAGTTGGGGCGCCTGTGGACCAGTTAGTCAGGCTCACAGGTAATTTAATCAGTTGCAATCAGTCAGTAGGCTAGAATTTGGGTACGGCAAGGCGCCAGGCCGTGACGAACTCATCACCAGCACTTGCTCGCGTTGGGTGCGTGTCACGACTAGCCCGACTCATCGTGCCACAACTAATGATATCTCACCCGCTCGCGCTATCGCTGTACACTGGTCAAGGCACACCTAGCGGTGGACAAGCTCTTCTTGAGTAAGCCAACACTAGGGGTACATCAGTTCGAACTCGAATCCAAATGAGCCACTATTCGAGTCAAACTGTTCGTATGCTGTTCACTGTGTTGGGTTATCCAGTGTTAGCATATTCCTTGTTGTGGGAGACTTTAATATTTAATTAGCGACGATCGTTTGGCGCCAAACAAGATTGGCTCCAATCTTCTCTTCACACGCGCCCCACCACTATCTCTGGTGACCAGGCCTAGCGGTGTCGGTCTAATACGATTTACAGCCCGCCATCAGATCAATAATCCTACCGAATCACTCTTCATCTTTGTCAACCAGTCTGGCAGTGGGACATTTCTCTCACTATCTCCAATTGCAATCAGTTTAACCAACCTTCATTGGCACACTTCGTCGACATTCATTTTGTCAAGTGTCAATATGTATTAGCTCACTCCATGCGAAAAATTTTGAGTTTTCAAAGCTAAACAATACTTTGTTAGATGATTTAACGTTTAAATTAGATTCACTTCCAAGTAATTTCAATAAAGATAAAATCAATTTTTCTAACTAAATAGTAGCTTAAATTTTTAAAATAAATAATCACGCCATCTATTGCAAAATTGCACTAGTTTAGTGTTCTGTACAAACTTCCAAAATGCAAACTTATATTTCTATATATATTTCTTATATTTATATTTTGGACTCAATGTAAGTTTTGCAAAATATGTGTCCACAAATTGTTTGTTATTACTAAGAAACAATATTTTATATTTCCGCATATACTTGTATATCAATTATAATTAAATGCCAGACATCTGTCTGACCTTGAATTGCTGGCTGCATCGTGTGAGCAAAAATAATACAGTACAGTCATAGCATCAAATCAATTGGCATTGTCATCGCTGACGCACACTTTCGTTTATGTTCATAAATCGGCACAGATGGTGTTTGTATACAAACCTGTCACTGATGATGTCGTGACAAGTGCCATCACTAATGACCATCTGCATTAACTGCTCACTTCAATATATATATATCGATTATCAATTTTAGAACCCTAGGGTTGCTCACTTCACTTCTTGGTTTTGCACAAGCCTATCTAGTCATCTTTGTAGCATATTTTCAAATAAGAGTATTCAGAAGATTGAAGTAATCTTCAGTGATTATCACCCAAATTTAATTGTATAACTACTAATTATCCATTTGAGGTGTGAATCATGAAATTTATAAATAAACTGCAAGAATGGCATTTTGCTTTTTAATTATGGTTTTATTTTATAAAAATCGATAAATTATAAACTAATTAGATTGTGTCAGCCATTGACAGTGGTGGTCCTTGGCACCAACGTCTTTGGTTGATGGTGCGATCGCGGTAAGCTATTTTTAGTGTCACCGATCATTTCTATACACAATTTCACCTAGCTGGTTGGCCAGTGTCTCTGTGGTTGTAAGCCAATTACGACCATTGCAGTAATTTTACCGAACAGTATCTTTATTTTTGCTTGACTCTCTCTTTCTCTCTCTCTCTCTCTTTTCTTCACAAATTAAGTTAAAATTATTTTTAAATGGGTACTCTGACAATACGAGGTGAATCTAATTGGTCAAATCAGAATGAGCCAAAGGAAAGACACTTTTGATCGATTCACGCTCAAGTCCAAGAGCAGATTTGCTCTTGATACAGTAGTTGGCGATGCTATTTGACACAGAACACAATTTTTCAATTGTAGAAACTTACCAATTGTGTGATAGCACTCTTGGTAGCAGAGATATTTTTGGCACAAGACGTGTTTATTGATTTTAACGGAATTTATCATTTTTATATAGATTTCATCTTATACTGCTATTTCATCTATCGCATCTTAAGTTCTAATGGATTTTTGATTGTTTAGATCTCAATGCTCTATTGTTTTATTAAGTGTATATTTTTATCAACAAATTGTTTGTCCAGAAAACTCAAAGTAATGTTTTTGCACCATCGAGTTGGTCGATGAAGCACCTGTTTGCTCAACTAACTCGATTACTCAAAGCTTATCTAATGTATAATTTATTGAAAGTTGTTAATGAATATTTTAATTTATTTGTGATTAATGTTTATTTGTTGCAGAATACTGAGTTTACTTTATAAAACAAAATACTGAACACAATAGTGTTGAAGAGTGGACGAATAAATGAATTAACATGACAATAGTTTGGCGAACCGCGATTGTGGTAGCGAAAGAACTGTGGCTCGAATGGCTCGTGCCCAATTGGTCTCGATTAGCTCTAACGGATGAGCAATACACCGAGTGACATGCGTGTTTGCATCAATTTCATGGACAAGTGATCGAGGGAGTGGGCGGGGGGAGACGAACGGAAATGGACTGACGATCGGTCTTCATTAGTAGTACTCACCAATTAGAGTGATGGTGGCACACGGGAAGAGAGCCTGGAGCTTGCAACTTGGAATACCAATGGAGGCAGCCGTCTTGAATGGGATTAGTGGTAGTCGAGGTTGCTTGATCGATGCGTATGTCAATGTGCAATGACCTGTCTCACTATTGCCCACTGACCACTGCGTGAACGGTGGGAAAAAAGAGTGGTCAGGGCTGGGACTAAGACAATTGAGGCAACCAGTCAATAACGATCGCACAAAGCTTATGATTTGGGCAAACACGTCGCTGCAAGTCAAGAGGGGAGGTGACTGAAGCTAAAAGTCCGAATGACACAAGTGGACACTTCATCGCACAACGTTCTTGGGTTGGCACCACTAATGGAGATGTGCTGAGCTGGGTCTCATCAGGCACACTCAGGGCAATCGATGCCAGAAGTGGTCAGTGGACAATGGACACTGAGGCCCCAAATGCGACTGAACGCCATCGAGCCGGCACACCAACTAACGGTGAAGGCGCGCAATGCTCCTCTTCGCGTCACATGCCGCCTCTCTCTCTCTCTCTCTCTCTATCTATCTATCTATCTATCTCTCTCCATTTACGCCTCGCGCGGCACAAACAATCGAACCGGTCGCGAACTGTGTAGTTTTCAGACGTCATCTTCGCAAACAGACAGACCACCGACCGGTCGTGACCGTCGGCAACATGCGCGCACTTAGACATCTATTCAAACGCTTTCTCGTGTAATACAATCTAGATAGCTTCCGAATAATGCGATATGGCTTCAATGCGTTGATCATTCTCTGACACAAATATGCAGCAATGACAACCAACGAATTAAGAATATTTATCTAAGATATAGTTTGAAATATTAGAAAAGCGTATATTTACCTATTAAACGTTTAAAAAATCATTATGTTGTCGGGGTACATTGTCAAGGCCGGATTAACAATAAATATATTCTCAAAGCTAAATGCTTTTCGGTAATGTTAGTGTAGAGATATCTATTGATAATGAGTTGAAAAGTGGTTTCAACTCTATAGAACTTGGTTGGTGCGATGTCACCACATTGTTATTGTGATTCAATGTGGAGCATCGTGGTGGTGGTCTCGTGTCATGTGTTTTCCTACGTGCCTGGATGCGCTAACTAGCTCAGGCCAAACATTCAAATGCTAATTATTGACGCCATGCTCACTAATGGTAGTAGTTGGTGTCCGACCAGTTTGTTGCCATCTTTTTTCTCGCTTGCGGGTTTCTCTGTGCTAGTCCACCGATCAATCCAAGTGTCACGAGTACCGCATTAAGCCTGACCATTACTATTGGTATGTCATGCCAGCATCTATGTCACTGGCCCTTACTTTCGATTTCATTCCATCACGAGAAGTAACTATTTTTTACCCAACACGTTACTGTAACAGTTGCACAGTTTCGATAGTATCTTAAAAGATTGGTATCTTGATGCGATGACAATCCCCACCACGATTAGCAATTGCACTCTACCACATATAAACACTGTCTTTCGAATATTGCCGTGATTGATGAAGCTAGATGAAGTTTTTAAAGAAACCAAATTGTTAAGGTTTGAGAAAAACATTTAAAAATAACAAATCTACATGCTATGTAACGCCACATTTTCAAATGGTGCAATTTAGGGAAGAAGATGCAACTAAATCTTTTTTTAAAAATTTTTATCTTGAGATTTTTATGTTAAGTAAAAACATCAAGTTATTTTTGCGCGCCAAATGTATCGTCGTATCAAATTTAAATTAATTAAACTTGGAAATGTATGTTCGATTGATGGCTCACCGGCAAATGCGATCACAAGCAAGCCAACTGAGAGTGTGTGAAGGATGCCAAATAGAGCATGTGGTGTGTTAGTCTATGGCCATTTTGGCTAGTTTTGGAACTGTGACTATGATGCTTCAAAGAGGCCTTTTATGGCGTGCCAATGCGATCCAAAAAGGGCAATGCAAGATGACCACTGCCGCACTGGTTCATTGTTCGCACTGAACAAGCTGCTGAAATATCTCATATGCTACGATTCGACAATCTGTCATGGACACTACTGAGTTTGTGTTTGATGTAATTTGGCACTAAGCAATTCAAACAGTGCGCACGCGCATTGTGTTTCTCCAACTCGTATTAATACATACATTACATTCTTAGAAAAATATCTTATAACAAGTATAGTACATATGTGTTGTTGAAAAGGCAAAATAGATTACATTAATCGAATTTCATTAATGCCTTTTTCTTTGCCTTTGCAACAAGGCGTAAGTTTGAGGGCATACTGTATCTTAGAAACTTACTGTATCTTAGGATTTATACTATGAGTCTAAACTTAACCAGCATTTTTGTTCGGAAACTTTCTTATACACTGGTTTGTGTTGCGGCCACATTCAAGACCAGTAACACAAATCAGTGTTTGAGAAAGTTCTCGAACAAAAATGCTGGTTAAGTTTGGAGTCATATTTATACTAACAAATTAAAACAAGTAGCAGAATTATTGATAGTATAATAATAAGTTAAATAGTAAAATCAAATAGTTGCAAGTCATCAAAGGGCTCCAAGAAGTGAAGGATGTTACCAGACAGTAGTGGCATGTGTGGAGACATTCATTGATGGGCGGCGGTGGAGGACACGCCAGGAAATCACAGCGAACGTTTTGCCATTGAGAATCTAGATGGCAATAGCGGTATTGAGGGGGGCGTTCTATACACCATGGGTAACTGGTTATATATAGCCCCCTGGTGACCTTTAGTTGTGCCAGAAAAAAAGTGCGGTGTGCCTGTGCCGTGCGTGTGCTGTATTGCTACTATTGGATTATGACTAAACAATTTACTCGATTTGACATTACATTGACATTTGGATTGAACAGAGCCGCTGACTGACTGCACGACCGGCTGTTGCGCTAGAGAATGAACCGATCGGTGGTCCAGTTGTCGCGCCCTCTGCTGCGCCACAATTTTCACTTGTCTCCAGTTGCAACATCGCTTTCGGCAGTGATACCCACTACTGGTGCTACAGTATTACCACTCGTCAATGCTCGTCGAGGCTACAAGTCCTACACCGACCAGATCGCCCATGCCAATCTCACCGGTTTCGATTTGCTCTACAATGCCGATCTCAACAAAGGCCTTGCCTTCAGCGAGAAAGAACGCGAGCAGTACAAACTCAAAGGTCTACTGCCAGCGGGTAAACATAACCAGGCACATCAAGTGAAACTAGTCATTGAACAGATTCGTGAGTTTCGTAAAGATCTCAACAAATATGTCTATCTGCGCAATCTACAAGATAACAACAAGCATCTCTTCTATCTAACTATCCAGATGTACCCGGATGAGTTAATGCCGGTCATCTACACCCCTGTGGTTGGCCTCGCCTGCCAGCATTATAGTCGCATTTACTCACGACCACGTGGAATGTTCATTACCATCGAAGATCTTGGCAAGCTAGACAAGTTGTTTGCAAACTGGGGTGATTATAAGGTCAAGGCAATTGTTGTGACTGATGGCGAGCGCACCTTGGGACTCGGTGATCTCGGGGCTCATGCCATGGCAATTTCTGTGGGAAAAATGGCACTATACTCTGCTATTGGTGGAATTTCACCCCATCTTACACTGCCTGTCTGCATTGATGTTGGAACTAACAATGAACAACTTCTCCATGATCCTTACTACATAGGACTACATGAGAAGCGGGTGCAAGGTGCTGAGTATGATGCTCTAATTGATGAATTCATGCAGTGCGTAGTCAAAAAATATGGAGAGGATTGCCTAGTGCAATTTGAGGACTTTGGCAACAAGAATGCCCAACGATTATTAGAAAAGTACCGCAATAAATATTGCATGTTTAATGATGATATACAAGGCACTGCCTCAGTTTCCCTGGCTGGCATTCTGGCTAGCAATCGAATTACTGACATGAAAGTTTCGCAACACCAGTTCTTATTTCAAGGAGCTGGTACAGCAGCAGTCGGCATCGCAAGTCTCATTGTGCAGCAAATGATTCGTGAGGGCCTCTCAGAAGCTGAAGCAGTAAATCGTATCTGGATGTCTGACATCGATGGAGTGGTGTCCAAGAGTCGATCAGACACTGACGCCAAGATGCGTTTTGCCAAAGATGTGCAACCGATGAATTTGGAACAGACCGTACAACACATAAAACCCACTTGTTTGATTGGTGTGTCAGCAGCAACCGGAACGTTTACACCCAGCATCCTCAAAATGATGGCGGAGTTCAACCAGAAACCCTTGATCATGGCACTCTCCAATCCGACCAGCAAGGCAGAGTGCACCGCTGACGATGCTTATCAGTATACCGACGGACGTTGTATCTTTGCTAGTGGGTCACCCTTCCCTGAAATAGAGTACAAGGGAAAAACGTTTGAGCCAAGCCAGGGCAACAACGCGTACATCTTTCCTGCGGTAGCCAGCGCAGTGATGGCATGCGGTGTGAAACGTATCACCGATGATGTCTTCATCGAAGCTGCCAAAGCTCTGGCAGAGGAAGTGACTGATCAAGAACTGAGCATTGGTCGACTTTACCCTCGTCTGAGTCACGTTTGCAAAGTCACTCTCAAAATTGCAGCTAAACTTTCTGATTGGTTTTACCAGAACGAGTTCGCTACACGACACCCAGAGCCTGAAGACAAATACAAATATCTCAAGATGATCCAATACAACCCTTACTACGATGACTCGTTTGATTATTTCCGTCTATTTAAGCCGACAACAGAATCTAAACAATAATACAAAAATAATTTAATAAATAAAATGTTAAAAATATGTACAAACAATATTGTCAACAAAGGATAGACATTTGAGATATGATATATTGATTAGATAGATTTGGCCCCAAAGTTTAGACATGGTGAAGCACCATTTGCTGCAACTACATCGAAATGAATCACATCTTCGTCAAGCAGACGTTTGGCTTCGATTTCCTCAGCCATCATCACAGGCTTAGCATTGGAATGCAATTCGGGAGCTGTCATAATAGATGTCATTCATCAGTTAAGTCAATAATAGATTAAGGTAGCATACCTGAGTGAGTTTCAAATGCCTTTAGGAAAACGTGCGTGATAATGCCCATGAGGCAAACCAATAGTCCTATAAAGTTGATGCGACTCATTTGATCGCCATTAAAGTTCACCGCCAGATAAAGCGTAAAGATTTCCTTGAAAATTCCCGCCATAGATAAAGTGAGGCTAGATGTGTAGGTGAGCAATAAATATTCCGAAAATTCCATAAGAAAGGCTAAGAAAGAGCCGATAAGAATGAGATGAACAATCTGCCAGAAGTAGGAGACGTCTAAAGAGAGTTCGTCACGCAGCTCGAGTGAAGAGTTCTGCATTGCGGTGAAGTAGTCCTGTGCGGTGGGCAGCACTTCAAACAGTAGAGCCAGCGGCAAAAGACCAACCAGCATCCATGGTTGCACATGATACATCATGTCGATTGGGTTGCTCAGCGCTGCATCAAACCAAACCAAATCAATATATTATCATCTAATTAATCATAAAAACAAACAGCTAATAAAAGCATTTTAACTATAGAAACGTCATATTTTCCTATGAAAGAGCAGCGTACGTTTCCAAGGTAGCTCAGTGACAGTAAGCAATTTCCTGTTGGCCGACCTTTAAGCCGTAGCAAGATAACAAGGTAAGGTAGAGTAGTCCGCCACTTACAGCTTTCTTTCCTTTGCATCAGTTTCTGTGACAGTGTCCATCGAAGTCCGCTGAGCACCGAGGCACTGAGCACTAAAAGAAACCCTTTGAGATGAAACTGAGTCGACTTGTAAGTGAACATGAACAAGCCGATTGAGATGAAGGAAACCACTACAACCAGAGACAAACGCTAAAAAGAAATTATTATATTGATTTAGTGGTGCGTGATGATTGACCAACCTTCTTTTCAAGGCCAAATAATATGGCGAAGGCGAGAATGAAGATAATGCAGGTTGACTTAGTCATTGTATACAGTGAGATCGTGATAAACTCAAAACTCCAGTTTGAGAAACCGATATCGAAGGCGCTGGCAATGCCAGGCAGTGATATCTTGCGTATGTTCTCTTTCCATGTCAATGAGATTCTCGATATTCCTGTTCAATGACAAAAGGTAATATATTTTTATAAATATTTTTGAATTTTAAAAAATATGCTTTAAAAAATGTTTAGATTAGAATATTAATATATCTACAAAAATAGAGGACAAGATAGAGGTTTAAATGCAGTAGAAAACACTGCATTTCAATGTAAAGTAAGCTGTCAAATGAAACCTGCAATGTTGTGCAATGTCATGCTAGGGAATCAAATATAGGCATTGATGAGTTGGCGCAATCTAGAGAGAAGCAATACTGTGGTGGCATCAGGAAGAGAAACCAACCTGTGAAATGACGGTACAATGTTCGAAAGAGTGAAGCGAGTAGAAGTTTGACGAACAAGTGGCACACAACCACGACCAATGGATAGTGGAAACGCTACAAAGTAATGACTTAATACAATGTGATTATCGTGTAAATTGATGGCCTTTACCTTGATAAACCATTTTTGATAAAAAGTAATACCAATGGAGAAAAAGTAGTAGATCATGATAAGACCGATGGTCCGTAGCACTACCAAAAATTGTTTCTCAAAGCCACTGACGGAGCGCTTCTTCGGGCTTAACACGTAGCCTTGCATCATCTTCACCACTATCTTAAACATGGTTGATGTGATTTAAATGATGAGTGTATGCAAAACAAGTGTTGGAATCAATTTCTTAGTGACCGCATGTGTAGAGAGCGAAGTTAGTCTTGACTCCAAATAATATAAACAAATAAATTGATATTGCCACTAGTGACCAGCATGGCACACTTTCATCAAGCCACAGTGAATGATGAGAAAGCAGCGGCCGCGATTAGATAGCTTCCCTGTGGGTGATGGTTGGCAAGGAGATTCTCCACAACAAATCGTATCGTTACATTCTCTTTCTCAAGTACCATCCATGTAGCTTCATGCAAAATAATGAGGCGCCCAATGGGTCCGCCCAAAAACAGGCAAATATTTTGCCTTGATAGCAAGTGGTCGATTCGTTAAATCACTGTTGTTTTGGTCTTCTCGTGTTGTCAACAAACAAAATAAAGATACGATGAATTATATAAGCGATTATTATCTCGGCCAGTACGATCGGAGATAAACGATTTGCAATGCAGCGTCAGTCAGCATTGATAAAGTTAGATGGATGAATGACGCCCAAGCGGTATCAGATGCTTCACACGGTACATCGATGATGTGTCGATGTCAGCACCAGGCTCGGGCCCAGTGGTAGTGTGGACATGTCTGCTTCAAGTGACAGTGACGTAGAGATGCCCACAATTAATAGTTGATGAGTTCCGAATAAAAATCGAGTCGCAAATAGTGCTTGAGGTGTGACTTGGTGCAAACGTGGGTTACGTTTTGCTTTGGATTGGCTTGATGCGACGTTGTGTGGACAATTGCCGACATTCGCCGATTGTCATGCGTTTGGAGAAAGAGCGCTGTACTGGCCAAGAGCGAGTGTGAGGGCTAGCACAGGCACGCGTGCTGCTACCTTGTCGATGGCGGTAGCGCTAGACTGTGCCTCGTGCCGCTGCCCAGTCACCACTGTTACCAGCTGTTAGTCCAACAACACCAACCTATCAGTGCACATTCTGGCACTTTCCCTGTCTAGCCACTTGAAGCTGAACAGAATCGGACTAGTCATTCAGTCTCGGCACTGACAAAGCACAACCGATAACGAGTTGGAAAAGCACAACACTTTCCGCTCATGGGTAACTCACGTCCACAGTTTTGCCTAGTATCTGTAGAAGTTGAAGAAGGAGCGTTCGCATCAACCTCGCTTGGACAAGTTAGGCAGCCTGCGACTTGCCAAACTAAGGTGCTCCTAAGTTGCTCGCCACCTCGTGGGCATGGAGATGCAGACATCGCTCGATAATCCTATGCCCTCCTGTCCGATTGCCACGGGAACAGGATTGTCTTGACCTCTATTGCCCTAGAGCACATTTTCCCGCCAAAGCCAAGTGGACGACCTCGCAATGGATCTCACTTAGGTAACTGCACTCACTGGCAGGTTTGCCTGTGCGAAACCTTGCCTTTATTTCGAAACAAACACCGTTGTATAAAGTGGGGAGCTGGGAGAATACCTACAGTGTGCTATCACCGACCATTACAACTTGTCAGACATCATCTTCGAGCAAGAGACGAAATGAACACGAGCCATTGCCATCGAATCTGTTGAGAAGGAAATTTGCTTGAAACATGCGCTGACAAGACTTGTCACTCACTGTAGCACGTAGTCGTGGAACTTTTGCAACTGCTTCACTCGATGCGACACTGAGAGGATGGAGCAGAATTTCTGTTCACATAAGTACTGGTAGATTGACTGTTCCACGTCGATAGATACTGCTGAAGTGCACTCATCAAGGATAGCAAACTGTGGTCGTTGATATATCAGCCTATGCAAAACATGGTGAGATAAGAGTGAATTAATCGTGTGTCGACTTAAATCAAGTATTTACCTGGCCAGAGCTACTCGTTGTTTCTCGCCACCACTAAGCACTTCTTGCCAGTCTTCGACTGAATCAAATGATTCTCGTTCAAATAAGTATTCGAGTTGAACAATTTTAAGTATTTCCATTAGATCCTGGTCAGTTTTGCTCTTGCGGTTCATATCCGTCAAAGTATCAGGATAAATTATCTGATCACGGAAAGTACCTAGAGCCATGTAAGGTTTTTGTGGAATGTAAAATAGCTTGTCGTTGGTGGGCTTGATCAGCTTTCCACCGTAAAGAGGCCATAGCTCGCCCAGCAATCGAAAGAGAGATGACTTTCCCGAGCCGTTAGGGCCCGTGATGAGCACATTCTGTCCGATCATCACCTTGAAGTTGAGTGATTCTACAAGAACGTCACCCGACGGCGTGCACAATGGCACATCGATCAACTGGATCAGTGGGTAGGATATGTCGCAATACTCGAGCTCGCCTGAGAAGGGTACCAATTGGTTTCCGTGTCTCGAACAGATTGGAAGGAGTTGCTTTTGAAGAGCTTTCTCGCTATCAAATCAATATATAAGTTACAGGTTATTCTGAGTTTCCTGGGATACTAACTCTTTCATATATTCAATCAGATCGTTTACTCGTTGTGTATAGGCTGATAGTCGATTAATATCACGGCCAGCTGTTACAAGTCGACCGATGGCTTGTGCCAGGTTTACCATAATTCGACCCGACTTGTAGTAGGTCTATCATTGGGTAGGTTTGTAAATAATCTTTCCGGTGACTATAATGAACATACCTCAAGACGAGCGGTGTGATTGTCACCCTCATAGCGATTACTGAGAAACGGCATGGATAGGGCCAAATATCCACACACGGTAGCTAGGTCTACATGATGAAATTTGACATATTTTTGTTACGGTTTCTTGTTATTTTTCTTCACTTACATCGTGCTATAACGTTATCTAAGTAGTCAATGTTAAACTTGAACACGAGCATATGATTGAGGTGATCTCGTAATCGTTGTAAAGCGTTCCTTAAAGTTTGGTTTTCTCTAAAAAAATTTAAATTATTTATGATAAACTAATATAGCTATCGATGTAAACGAACCTTTGATGGCCCTGATAGAAGGCAATTTCTTCACAATTGGCGATGAGGCGTGAGTGTACAAAGCGCAATTCACCCTCAAGCTGACTTTCCTTGACGGTCATTCGAGTGAGGGGACGACGAACATTGGTGAGAATACCACCTGATTCGAGCAATCCTTTAGCTACATTATTGCAAACCTAGTCTGGCATGCTTACCTGCAATGATGAGGTAACCAATCATGGCAGCGGGTGTTGACATGCCCGTGTATGTCACGGATAGTCTTTGCACATAAATCACAATGTCCAGGAAGGGCTAATAATTAACAGCAGTAACAGTAATACAAATGATTCCAAGTGTTCGCTTATTCCCAAGTCTTACCTTGGCGATGTTGGTGTAAACATCCACCAGAGTACCACAGAACTTGTCTACATCGTTAGTAAACAGTTGGTCAACGTTCTTGAATTTATTGTCCATCACGTTAATGTGATAGTAGGTCAATCCTAAGAATTATAAACAATATATATATAAACAAAACTAGTTTTAATTGCACATGAACAAATTACCTTTAGTATAGTTATCAGTGAGATAATTTGAGATTTTGTATCTCAAATTTAGCTGTAAGTGGTTGATGCAAAACTTTAAACCATTATTGACAAAGGCGAGAATCGGTGTGGCATACAAGAACTCCACTAATGACCAATGTTTTAGTCGATTTCACTTTAATAGAATAATTCTTACAGATATTGAGTTTAAGTTTTTTAAAGTCAGCTCCAATGATAGCGGCTTCAATTTGGGTGCCATTCTGGATCATCCACAAATCGCACATTGTCCGAAGAATAAGTGCTACCGCAATGCCTGCTGCATAGGCAAAGTCTTTGGCTGTGAGAACCTGTTTCAAAATACCGACCAGATTGCTGAACACTTTCCCAAAAGGCTCATTTTTGCTCTTGTTCTTGTTGATCTAAGATAATTTCGAAAGTTAGTTTTGCAATAGCTTGTAATATTTATGTTACCTTATCGATGTAGACCGTAGAGACTTCATCTATTTTTCCATTGCTCCTGCATTCATAAACTACGTTAATAGCTAATTCATCAGTTCGACACAGTTACTTTCTCTCAGTGCTTGAGTACTTGACCAAAGTAACTGTCCAGGTCATCAGAGAGAGCATAGAGGAACCCAGAAAGAGGAACCTCTTGTCTGTGAGATGATGACTCTTGTCCAACTCTTCTCTGAAGATCTTGGAGAGCACGGTCATGGCGGCGGTGCTTCAGGGATGGCTCGGTCCAGTCTGGCTCGATCGGTGGCTACCGGGAAAATGCTAGTGTGTCACTCGAGTTACTTTGCTCGCTGGCCAAGTAGCACACGCGAAGGCAATGACGCGCACGAGAGTGAGACTTGACAACACTAGGCGCGTGTGTCGAGTGGTGACCAGTTTGCCAGTCGGCTGCCAACAGACGCCAACAGGTAAACTCTTCGCTTCGACGATCTTTGCCAGTTGAAAATTACCGCACTCGGTGAACTTCAATGGCGCGCGTCCAGTGTCTCACTCACTGGTGAACGCAAATTATTGGTCTTCTCTCGCCATCGTCGAACTGATCAACGCAATCAGTGGTCGAAGCTAAACAACACGGGGAAAAAGCTGTGGCAGACTAGAGTCAGCTTGCACGAACGAGAGAGCCAGACATCGAGAGAGAAGTGTTTGGGAGAGAAAGAGAGAGGCACGCGATGTGCACTCTCATCTTGTCATGCGAAAACTGATTCGAACTCAACTACTACTCGTTACTTTACTTTACTCTCATCTTGGAACGTATACGACCTAATAATAACGACAGATCTGACTCATTAAACCACTGTGCATGTCAATTTGATCTATTGTTTATTTTTGTAAAACTTGAAAGTTTTCATTAGGTGACTTGGTGCTACAGCAAACGTTAGTTACATTCTTTCTATACTATTTCCTAAATCATTAATGCTTATGTCATTAAGGCCAAACTTTTTTTCGGATCCTCTATAGTTATTTTCACAATCAAAGGATTTTATATTAAATGACAAGATAAAATTGTTTTAAAAATTTATTTCCATTGTAAACTAAATAGATATTTATTATATATATAAATATAGATATAAATGTAATAACAAGTTAAGGATGTTATCCGATAATAATAAATTCAAGGGTTTTCTTATTCTTTTTATATGTGGAAAGTGAAGCTGGTGAAACTTGATGATTTTGGGCAATGGAGAGGATGTAAGCTCTCAGAGGGAAGCTACTCCAGTTGTTTTTGACATGGCGCGAAAAGAGTTTCAAGTGTGACATGAGGAGTCGCCATCTAGCGACTCAGTACCTCACTTGCGTCTTGTGGCTTTGCTTCGCGATGCTCGGCTCGAGACGACCACCTTTTCCTCCTCCTCCTCTTGGTCACTATCACTCTCATCCTCCTCGTTATCATCTTCTTCTTCATCTTCCTCTTCTTCATCTACTCTCTTCTTGCTCTTACCTTTCTTATTTGTAACAATACTAGACTTTTTGCTGCTGTTGAACTTGTTTCTAATCTGTTTCGCACTGATAATCAAATTTTTCTTTGGTTCTGATTTGGATGATTTGTTATTGAGCTTTTGCTCTATAGTCTTGGCATCATCGGTGTTAGCCGAGAGATTGATTGGAATCTCAGGTGAGGAATTGAATCGTTTCAGGGTAGACTCGATGGATCGTTTGCTCTCTCCACCGCTTTCACCCACTTCTTTGTCCTCTTCGTCTTCATCACTCGATATCTGGTCGGTATCTCTCGGAGATACGTTCTCATCACTAGAGTCGTCGTCTTGATTGTCGTCATCTGGTTCCGACTGTGATTCAAACTCACTGATACCATCTTCTGCTTCGCTCAGAGTGGACTTGCGAATTGGACCAAAGCTAAAGAATTCATTAAACAATCGCAAGTCGTCGGTTGGGTTCAATTCTTGTAAAATATACTTGTAGGTGTGAGTTAAGTTATTGAAAGATCGAATTGTAAAGCGCAGCTCGGAGAGGATGAACTTGAGAAGTAATTTCTAAAGGTAAGAAAATAGATCGATGGGTGAGTGAATTACTTTTTGAAGTAATGAGCAAGCAAGACGAGCTCAATTCGCCTACTTTAAATATGAGATTTCGTCGCAGTTCGTAGCGCTGGATCGATTGTTGCAACATCTTCTCCTCCTTGCCAGGTCGATCGAGACGTTCCATGCTCTGGCTGCGTCGCTGTCGGCTGGTGCTGCCCGTGCTCCCACTGGGTGCCGACTTGATCCACACGAGTCCTTTGTCACGGCCATCCAACACGCGGGATGACTGGTAACGTAGCTCATCCTGCAAGCATACAACATTAAGTTTTCCATTAGCAGGCCACAGCAATAATCATTACGCCACTCGTCCAGGGTGACATTTGTTAGAAACTACTCCAGTTATCCAGGCTTAGCTACTACTCTACACTACTCTAAGCCTCTTCCTTGCCAGATCTGACTGTGAAAATGTTTCGGGCTAATGCTAGTGGGGTTAGGACTTGTTGTTTGTTATTGTATAGAATCTAAAAAGCATCTGTCTGGGTCTTACCCGTTGTTTCTGGATTTTACCACCCAGCTCGGCGATCGATGGAAGAAGCTTGTCTTCTAGATATAGTATCTATTATAAACACGATTTGAATTTTTAATGTAAATGTACTATTCTAGGTTGTTAGGGTTGGATCAAACCTCAGAATCACGGTGATCTTGAATTGTTCGAAAAGACTTGGCCAACACCGTAAGAGACTGTTTAAGACTATTGTAGACATATTTTAGTGTTGTTTTGACATTTCTAGAGAATTACCTTGGGTTGAGAACCTCGGCATCAGCCATCGAATTGATGACTTCGGCGGTAGTATCGCCCGAGTCACGCACTTTGGCGGTGCGCCGAGCATAACTGGACAGTGACTGCAGCAATTCCGCCAATTGCTTCTCAAAGTTTTCGCTTCGAGCAGACAAGTATCGGAACTTGGATTTTCTTCCCAAACAGAACAGAATTGATTTTAGAGCCTGCACACAAAATGCCAACTTACTTGCTGAAGCCTTGTTGTTCGAGAGTGGAGTTGAGCGATTCAGCGTTGCTCATTACTTTAGTTGGGGTTTTGTTGTGGACCATGACGCCACTTTCCAGGGAAGATGTCAGTATGGAATGGTTGCCTGTAGGTAAACTTGTGCTCACTATTTCTGCCACAGTAGTCTCAGTGTGTGTTTCACGACCAGCACCTCGGCGAGGTGTCCATGACGACGCGTCACCGCGGACACCGATTGGCGCGCTTCGAGGCATATGCAGTGGCACACCATCTAGCCATCTAGCCCACATATATCACCACATCTGTCAGAATGGCCACTCGTCACTGGCATGAATCGATGATTTGTTTGGTCTCTAGTGGTCACATCACTTCCAACGCTTCCATTGGCATTGCACTTAACCAAGATTAATAGTGTCGTTACCAAATGACCCATGTCATTTCACACAGTTGTCGAGTGACATTTTCTCACGTCCTACGTCTAGTGGGGTTAATTCCACTGACCACTAGTGAGATTAACTCAATTACCCAAGTTTGACAAGAACATCATAACTTCAATTGCAGGTGTTGTAGCAGGTTAACATTAACCTTCCCGAACAATTAGCGACATTGATTATTCTAAGGGCTACATTAATTCTCACATTTCAAGAAAGTTGCTTCTTGTGTCTAATATAACTCATCAAGGTGAGGCACAAGTGAATGATCATGATCACTGCGCTTCAGTACTTATTAAATTGTTTGTATATTTTTTTTAATTATCTAGTATTTACAAAAACATTCTCAAGTGATCTGCAATGAATCCTGACTGACTGACTCGCTTGTAATGGCTGAACACTTTATTCTCTACCAAACGAAATAATCATAAAATTAGGAATACCAAAATATAAATACAAAGATCAATCACCTAAAGTTTTAAATTAAATTTAATTCACCTAGTTAGAATGTGTAAACATATACTTTATAGTCAATACAAAAATACAAAACCGTAAGGATAGTTTAAGAATATAACCAAAACTCTCAAGTTAGGTTCTCCACTTGAGATACAGCATGATTCATTATATTTTTTTAGTTGATAAACGAAAAAGTTTCTAATAAAACTAGAAAACCCAATAGATATCTTAATGCTCTTATTGAAACACTATAAAATCCAATGAATAATCTAATAATATTATAATAGATCTGAACACACCTACATTCTGCTATAACTTGTAAAATTTAAAAGAATCAAGTGTATATTAACTTGGCCGCTCATATGCTAGCGATGCTCTGAACTGTATGCTATCAAAAAAATGTTTTACCCGTGATTGGCAATCAGTGATTTCTCTTAATCATATTAATTTTGCACCTAATTAATTTGATTCTGAAGCAATCTCTTCTCGTGACGTCTTATTTAAGTTATGGTAATATAGCCAGACAGTGTGATTTAAAAAATACTGTCCAAAAATTTAGGTATAATGCAAATGACAAATTAAGTTGGTACAGTCGTCCCCCCTTATCCGAACCAATGATTGTTGAGGGTAGTTCGGATAACGCAAAAGTTC